>JADRCG010005915.1:15920-43782 GCA_019844195.1 Rhabdomys dilectus
ATACACAAGCAGGAATAATTGTGGACTGTCTGTGTTCAGATGAGTCTTAGAAATGAGCTAGCACTAAAATACACCTTACTTGTGCAATTTGCGTTAAGACATGTTTCTTGGTTTGGGCATAAACCCTGTGTTAGGCTGCCCGGCCTTGTTTTATTAATGGATACTGTGTTTAAAAGAGTCCCTGTATCACAGCTAAAACGCATGGTACAATGGTCTGCAGTACAAGTCTACATGAATACACCGTCAGGAATAATTGTGGACTGTCTGTGTTCAGATGAGTCTTAGAAAAGAGCTAGCACTAAAATCCACCTTACTTCTACAATTTGAGTTAACACGTGTTTCTTGGTTTGGGTATAAAACCTGCGTTAGCTGGCCTGGCCTTCTTCTTATTAATGGATACTGTGTTTGAAAAACATCCCTGTATCACAGCTAAAATGCATGGCACAGTGGACTGCAGTACAACTCTGCATGAATACACAAGCAAACATGCCTATGGACTGTCATTATTCAGATGAGTCTTAGAAACAAGCCAGGACTAAAATGCAACATACTTGTACAATTTGAGTTAAGAGGTGTTTCTTGGTTTCGGTATAAGTCCAGTGTTACCCGGCCTTGCCTTGTTCTTAATTTTGAATACTGTGTTTAAAAAAGTCCCTCTATCGCAGATAAAACGCATGTTACAAAAGACTGTAGTACAACTATGCATGAATACACAAGCATAAATGCCTGCGGACTGTCTGTGTTCAGATGACTCTTAGAAACAAGCCAACAGTAAATACAACTTATTTGTGCAATTTGAGTTAAATGTGTTTCTAGGTTTGGGTATAAAACCTGTGTTATTCAGCCTAGCCTGTGCAATTTGAGTTAATACTTGTTTATTGGTTTGAGGATATACCCTCTGTTAGCCGGCCTAGCCTTTTCCTTAGTTTTGGATACTGTGTTAAATAAATCCCTGTATCACAGATAAAATGCATGGTACAGTGGACTTCAATACCTATCTGCATGAATACATAAGCAGGAATAACTGTGGACTGTCTGTGTTCAGATGAGTCTTAGAAACGAGCCAGCACTAAAATACAACATACTTGTGTAATTTGAGTTAAGAGGTGTTTCTTAGTTTCGGTATAATCCCTGTGTTAGCAGGCCAAGCCTTGTTCAGAAGAGTCTTAAAACATGCTAGCACTAAAATACAACTTACTTGTGCAATTTGAGTTAAGACATGTTTCTTGGTTTGGGCATAAACCCTGATTTAGCTGGCCTAGCCTTCATTTTAGTAATGGATATTGTGTTTAAAAATCCTGGTATCACAGGTAAAATGCATGGTACAATGGACTGCAGTACCTGTCTGCATGAATACACAAGCAGGAATAAATGTTGACTGTCTGTGTTCAGATGAGTCTTAGAAACGAGCCAGCACTAAAACACAACTTACTTGTTAAATGTGAGTTAAGACGTGTTTCTTGATTTAGGTATAAACCCAGTATTAGCTGGCCTTGCCTTGTTCTTAGTATTGAATACTGCGTTTAAAAAAGTCACTGTATCACAGCTAAAATGCATGGTACAATGGACTGCAGTACAATTCTGCATGAATACACAAGCAGGAAGGCCTGTGGACTGTCTGTGTTCAGATAAGACTTAAAAATGAGCCAGCACTAAAATACACCATACTTGTGCAAATTGAGTTAAGATGTGTTCCTTGGTTTCGGTATATACCCTGTGTTTGCCAGCGTAGCCTTGTTCTTATTAATGGATACTGTGTTTAAAATAGTCCCTGTATCACAGCTATAACGCATGACACAATGGACTGCAGTTCATCTCTGCATGAATACAGAAGCAGGAATTCCTGTTGAATGTCTAGCCTTATTCTTAGTTTTGGATATTGTGTGTTCAGATGAGTCTTAGAAATATGCCAGCACTAAAATACACCTTACTTGTGCAATGTGAGTTAAGTCGTGTTTCTTGGTTTGGGTATAAACCTTGTTTTAGGCGGCCTAGCCTTATTCATATTTTGGATACTGGGTTTAAAAAATCCCTGCATTACAGCTAAAACACAGGGTACAAGGGACTGAAGTACAAGTCTATATGAATACACAAATAGGAATGACTCTGGACTGTCTGTGTTCAGATGAGTCTTAGAAACTAGCCAGCACTAAATACAACATACTTGTGCAATTTGAGTTAAGAGGTGTTTCTTGGTTTGGAAATAAACCCTGTGTTAGCCGGCCTAGCCTTTTTCTTTGTTTTGGATACCGTGTTTAAAAAAGTCACTGTATCATAGCTAAAACACATGTTCCAAGGGACTGCATAACAAGTGTATATGAATACACAAGCAGGAATAATTGTGGACTGTCTGTGTTCAATTGAGTCTTATAAAAGAGCTAGCACTAAAATACACCTTACTTGTGCAATTTTAGTTAAGACGTGTTTCTTGGTTTGGGTATAAACACAGTGTTAGCTGGCCTAACCTTGTTCTTTGTTTTGAATCCTGTGTTTAAAAAAGTCCATGTATCACAGATTAAACGCATGGTACCATAGACTGCACTACAAGTCTTCATGAATACACAAGCCAGATGAGCCTTAGAAATGAGCCAGCACTAAAATACACCTTACTTGTGCAATTTGAGTTAAGACTTGATTCTTGGTTTGTGGTATAATCCTTGTGTTAGCCGACTTAGCCTTGCTCTTAATTATGGATACTGTGTGTTCAGATGAGTCTTAGAAATGAGACAGAACTAAAATACACCTTACTTGTGAAATGTGAGTTGAGACGTGTTTCTTGGTTTGGGTATAAAACCTGTAGTAGCCTGCCTAGCCTTGTTATTAGTAATGGATACTGTGTTTTTAAAAGTCCTGGTATGACAGCTAAAATGCATGACACAATGTACTGCAGTACCTATCTGCATGAATACACAAGCAGGAATAATTGTTGACTGTCTGTGTTCAGATAAGTCTTAAAAATGACCCAGCATGAAAACACCTTACTTGTGCAATGTGAGTTAAGACGTGTTTCTTGGTTTGGGTATAAACCAAATGATACCTGGCCTAGCCTTGTTCTTAGTTTTGAATACTGTGTTTAAAAAAGTCCATGTATTACAGCTAAAACACATGGTACAATGGACTGCAGTACAAGTCTCCATGAATACACAAGCAGGAATGCTTGTGGAATGTCTATGTTCAGATGAGTCTTAGAAATGAGCCAGCACTAAAATACACCTTACTTGTGAAATTTGAGTTAAGACTTTTTCCTTGGTTTGAGTATCAACCCTCTGTTAGCCGGCCTAGCCTTTTTCTTAGTTTTGGACACTGTGTTTAAAAAATCATGGTATCACAGCTAAAACGCATGGTACAATAGACTGCAGTCCCAGTCTACATGAATACACAAGCAGGAATAACTGTGGATGGTCTGTGTTCAGATAAATCTTAGAAAAGACATAGCACTAAAATACAACTTACTCGTGCAATTTGAGTTAAGCCGTGTTTCTTGGTTTGAGTATAAACCCTGTGTTAGCCGGGCTAACCTTGTTTTTAGTAATGGATACTGTGTTTAAAAATCCTGGAATCAAGCTAAAACGCATGGTACAATGGACTGCAGTAGAAGTCGGCATGAATACACAAGCAGGAATGCCTGTGGACTGTCTGTGTTCAGATGAGACTTAGAAATGAGCCAGCACTAAAATACACCATACTTGTGCAATTTGAGTTAAGACGTGTTTCTTGGTTTCGGTATATACCCTGTGTTTGCCTGCATAGTTTTGTTCTTATTAATGGATACTGTGTTTAATAAAGTCCCTGTATCACAGATAAAATGCATGGCACCATGGACTGCAGTAGAAATCTGAATAATACAGAAACAGGAATGCCTGTGCACTGTCTGTGTTCAGATGGGTCTTAGAAACGAGCTAACACTAAAATAAACCTTACTTGTGCAATTTGACTTAAGACGTGTTTTTTGGTTTGGGTATAAACCCTGTGTTAGCCAGCCTAGCCTTTTTTTTTTATTAATGCTTAGTGTGTTTAAAAAAAGTCCTGTATCTCAGCTAAAATGCATGGTACAATGGACTGCAGTACAAGTCTACATGAATACACAAGCAGGAATAATTGTGGACTGTCTATGTTCAGATGAGTCATAGAAATGTACTAGCACTAAAATACCGCTTACTTATACAATTTGAGAGAAGACGTGTTTCTTCGTTTAGGTATAAACCCTGTGTTAGCCGGTCTACCTTTGTTTTAAGTAATGGATACTGCGTTTAAAAAAGTCCTGGTGTGACAGCTAAAACTCATGGTAAAATGGACTGCAGTACATGTCTGCATAAATGCAAAAGCAGGAATGCCTGTGGACTGTCTGTATTCAGATGAGTCTTAAAAACGAGCCAGCAGTAAAAAACACCTTAGTTATGCAATTTGAGTTAAGACTTGTTTCTTGGTTTTAGTATCAACCCTCTGATAGCCGGCCTAGCCTTTTTCTTAGTTTTGGATACTGTGTTTAAAAACTCACGGTACCACAGCTAAAACGCATGGTACAATGGACTGCAGTACCCGTCTGCATGAATACACAAGCAAGAATAATTGTGGACTGTCTGTGTTCAGATGAGTCTTAGAAACGAGCCAGCTCTAAAACACACCATACTCATGCAATGTGAGCTAAGACGTGTTAATCGGTTTGGGTATAAACCCAGTGTTATCCGGCCTAGCCTTCTTTTGGTAGTGGATATTGTGTTTAAAATGCTGGTATCACAGCTAAAATGCATGATACAATGGACTTCAGTACAACTCTCCATGAATACAAAAGCAGGAATGCCTGTGGACTGTCTGTGTTTAGATGAGTCTTAAAAAAGAGCCAGCAATAAAAAACACCTTAGTTGTGCAATTTGAGTTAAGACGTGTTTCTTGGTTTCGGTATATACCCTGTGTTAGCCGGCCTAGCCTTATTCTTAGTAATGGATACTGTGTTTTAAAAAGTCCCTGTATCTCGGCTAAAACGCATGGCACAATGGATTGCAGTACAACTCTGCATGAATACAAAAGCAGGAATGCCTGTGGACTCTCTGTGTTCTGATTAGTATTAGAAATGAGCCTGCACTAAATTACAACTTACTTGTGCCACTTGAGTGAAGACGTGTTTCCTAGTTTGGGTTTAAACGCTGTGTTAGCCAGCGTCGCCTTTTTCTTATTGATGCATACTGTGTTTAAAAATAGTCCTTTATCTCAGCTAAAAGGCATGGTACAATGGACTACAGTAGAAGTTTACATGAATACACAAGCAGGATTAATTGTGGTTTCTCTGTGTTCAGATGAGTCTTAGGAATCTACCAGCACTAAAATACCTCTTACATATACAATTTGAGTAAAGACATGTTTCTTAGTTTTGGTATAAAGCCTGTAGTAGCCTGCCTAGCCTTGTTCTTAGTAATGGATATGTGCTTTAAAAAGTCCTAGTATCACAGCTAAAATGCATGGTAAAATGGACTGCAGTACCCGACTGCATGAATACACAAGCAGGAATAATTGTTGACTTTCTGTGTTTAAATGAGACTTAGAAATGAACCAGCACTAAAATACACCATAGTTGTGCAATTTGCGTTAAGATGTGTTTCTTGGTTTGGGTGTAAACCCAGTGTAAGCCGGCCTAGCCTTGTTCTTAGTTTTGAATCCTGTGTTTAAAAAAGTCCCTGTATCACACCTGAAAAAACCTGGTACAATGGACTGCAGTACAACCCTTCATGAATACAAAAGCAGGAATGCCTGTGGACTGTCTGTGTTCAGATGAGTCTTAGAAATGAGCTAGCACTACAATACACCTTACTTGTGTAATTTGAGTTAAGACGTGTTTCTTGATTTGGGTATAAGCCCTGTGTTAGCCAGCCTAGCATTTTTCTTATTAATTCATATTGTGTTTAAAAAAGTCCTGTATCTCATCTAAAATGCATGGTACAATGGACTGCAGTACAAGTCTACATGAATACACAAGCAGGAATAATTGTGGACTGTCTATGTTCAGATGAGTCTTACAAATGTACTAGCACTAAAATACCTCTTACGTATACAATTTGAGTTAAGACATGTTTCTTGGTTTTGGTATAAACCCTTTAGTAACCGGCCTAGCCTTGTTCTTAGTAATGTATACTGAGTTTAAAAAAGTCCTGGTATCACAGCTAAAATGCATGGTAAAATTTAGTGCAGTACCCGATTGCATGAATACAAAAGCCGGAAATATTGTTGACTGTCTGTGTTCAGATAAGTCTTGGAAATGAACAAGCTCTAAAATACACCATAGTTGTGCAATTTGAGATAAGATGTGTTTCTTGGTTTGGGTATAAGGCCAGTTTAAGCCAGCCTAGCCTTTTACTTAGTTTTGAATCCTGTGTTTAAAAAAGTCCCTGTATCACAGCTGAAATGCCTGGTACAATGGACTGCAGTACAACTCTTCATGAATACACAAGCAGGAATGCCTGTGGACTGTCTGTGTTCAGATGAGTCTTAGTAATGAACCACCAGTAAAATACACCATACTTGTGCAATTTGAGTTAAGACGTGTTTCTTGGTTTTGGTATATACCCTGAGTTAGCCGGCCTAGCCTTGTTCTTATTAATGCATACTGTGTTTAAAAGAGTCCTGTATCTCAGCTAAAATGCAGGGTACAATGGACTGCAGTACAAGTCTACATGAATACACAAGCAGGAATAATTGTGGTTTCTCTGTGTTCAGATGACTCTTAGAAATGTACTAGCACTAAAATACCTCTTACATATACAATTTGAGTAAAGACATGTTTCTTGGTTTTGGTATAAAGCCTGTAGTAGCCAGTCTAGCCTTGTTTTTAGTAATGGATATTGTGTTTGAAAATCATGGTATCACAGCTAAAATGCATGGTACAATGGACTGCAGTACATGTCTGCATAAATACAAAAGCAGGAATGCCTGTGGACTGTCTGTGTTCAGATGAGTCTTAGAAAAGTGCCAGCAGTAAAAAATACCTTAGTTGTGAAATTTGAGTTAAGACGTGTTTCTTGGTTTCAGTATATACCCTGTGTTAGCCGGCCTAGCCTTGTTCCTAGTAATGGATACTGTGTTTAAAAACGTCCCTGTATCTCAGCTAAAAGGCATGGCACAATGGACTGCAGTACAACTCTGCATGAATACAAAAGCAGGAATGCCTGTGGACTGTCTGTGTTGTGATTAGTATTAGAAACGAGCCTGCACTAAAATACAACTTACGAGTGCCATTTGAGTGAAGACTAGTTTCTTAGTTTGGGTATAAACGCTGTGTAAGCCAGCGTCGCCTTTTATTTTATTGATGCATACTGTGATTAAAAATAGTCCTTTATCTCAGCTAAAACGCATGGTACAATGGACTGCAGTACAAGTTTACATGAATACACAAGCAGGAATAATTTTGGTTTCTCTGTGTTCAGTTGAGTCTTAGAAATGTACGATCACTAAAATATTTCTTATATATACAATTTGAGTTAAGACATGTTTCTTGGTTTGGGTATAAACCCTGTAGTAGCCTGCCTAGCCTTGTTTTTAGTAATGGATACTGTGTTTTAAAAAGTCCTGGTATTACAGCTAAAATGCATGGTAAAATGGACTGAAGTACCCGACTGCAAGCATACAGAAGCAGGAATAATTTTTCACTGTCTGTGTTCAGATGAGTCTTAGAAACGAGCCAGCACAAAAACACACCTTACTCATGCAAGGTGAGTTAAGACGTGTTTCTTGGTTTGGGTATAAACCCAATGTTAGCTGGCCTAGCCTTGTTCTTAGTTTTGAATACTGTGTTTAAAAAAGTCCAGGTATCACAGCTAAAACGCATGGTACAATGGACTGCAGTAGAAATCGGCATGAATACACAAGCAGGTATGCCTGTGGACTGTCTGTGTTCAGATGAGTCTTAGAATTGAGCCAGCAGTAAAATACACCTTACTTGTGAAATTTGAGTTAAGACGTGTTTCTTGGTTTTGGTATAAACCCTGTGTTGGCCGGCCTAGCCTTGTTTTTAGTAACGGATACTGTGTTTAAAAACTCCCTGTATGACAGATAAAACGCATGGCACAATGGACAGCAGTACAACTCTGCATGAATACAGAAGCAGGAAAGCCTGTGGACTCTCTGTGTTCAGATGAGTTTTAGAAACAAGCCAGCACTAAAATACACCATACTTGTGCAATTTCAGTTAAGACGTGTTTCTTGGTTTGGGTATAAACCCAATGTTAGCTGGCCTAGCCTTGTTCTTAGTTTTGAATACTGTGTTTAAAAAAGTCCAGGTATCACAGGTAAAACGCATGGTACAATGGACTGCAGTAGAAATCGGCATGAATACACAAGCAGGTATGCCTGTGGACTGTCTGTGTTCAGATGAGTCTTAGAATTGAGCCAGCAGTAAAATACACCTTACTTGTGAAATTTGAGTTAAGACGTGTTTCTTGGTTTTGGTATAAACCCTGTGTTAGCCAGCCTAGCCTTGTTTTTAGTAACAGATACTGTGTTTAAAAACTCCCTGTATGACAGATAAAACGCATGGCACAATGGACTGCAGTACAACTCTGCATGAATACAGAAGCAGGAAAGCCTGTGGACTCTCTGTGTTCAGATGAGTTTTAGAAACGAGCCAGCACTAAAATACAACTTACTTGTGCAATTTGAGTTAAGACGTGTTTCCTGGTTTGGGTATAAACCCTGTTTTAGCCAGCCTAGACTATTTCTTATTAATGCATACTGTATTTAAAAAAGTCCTGTATCTCAGCTACAATGCACGGTACAATGGACTGCAGTACAAGTCTACATGAATACACAAGCTGGAATAATTGTGGACTGTCTATGTTCAGATGAGTCTTACAAATTTACTAGCACTAAAATACCTCTTCCCTATACAATTTGAGTTAAGATGTGTTTCTTTGTTTAGGTAAAAAACCCCTGTTAGCCAGTATAGCCTTGTTTTTAGTAATGGATATTGTGTTTAAAAATCCTGGTATCACAGGTAAAATGCATGGTACAATGGACTGCAGTACATGTCTGCATAAATACAAAAGCAGGAATGCCTGTGGACTGTCTGTGTTCAGATGAGTCTTAGAAAAGAGCCAGCAGTAAAAAACACCTTAGTGGTGATATTTGAGTTAAGAAGTGTTTCTTGGTTTCGGTACATACCCTGTGTTAGCCGGCCTAGCCTTGTTCTTAGTAATGGATACTGTGTTTAAAAAAGTCCCTGTAACTCTGCTAAAACGCATGGCACAATGGACTGCTGTACAATTCTGCATGAATACAAAAGCAGGAATACCTGTGGACTGTCTGTGTTCTGATTAGTATTAGAAACGAGCCTGCACTAAAATACACCTTACTTGTGCCATTTGAGTGAAGACGTGTTTCTTAGTTTGGGTATAGACGCTGTGTTAGCCAGCGTCGCCTTTTTCTTATTGATGCATACTGTGTTTAAAAATAGTCCTTTATCTCAGCTAAAACGCATGATGCAATGGACTGCAGTACAAGTTTACATGAATACACAAGCTGGAATAATTGTGGACTGTCTATGTTCATATGAGTCTTAGAAATATACTAGCAATAAAATACCTCTTACATATAAAATTTCAGTTAAGACATGTTTCATGGTTTGGGTATAAACCCTGTAGTAACCTGCCTAGCCTTGTTCATACTAATGGATACTGTGTTTTTAAAAGTCCTAGTATTACTGCTAAAATGCATGGTAAAATGGAATGCAGTACGGGACTGCATGAATACACAAGCAGGAATAATTGTTGACTGTCTGTGTTCAGATGAGTCTTTGAAACGAGCCACCACTAAAACACACCATACTTGTGAAATGTGAGTTAAGACGAATTTCTTGGTTTGGGTATAAACCCAGTGTTAACTGGAATAGCCATGTTCTTCGTTTTGAATACTGTGTTTAAAAAATCATGGTATCACAGCTAAAACACATGGTACAATAAAATGCTTTACAAGTCTGCATGAATACACAAGCAGGAATACCTGTGGACAGTCTGTGTTCAGATGAGTCTTACAAACGAGCCAGCCGAAAAAACACTTTAGTTGTGCAATTTGAGTTAAGGCGTGTTTCTTGGTTTGGATATAAACCCTGAGTTAGCTGGCCTAGCCTTGTTTTCAGTAATGGATACTGTGTT
Organism: Rhabdomys dilectus; assembly: GCA_019844195.1. Taxonomy (NCBI): domain Eukaryota; kingdom Metazoa; phylum Chordata; class Mammalia; order Rodentia; family Muridae; genus Rhabdomys; species Rhabdomys dilectus. The sequence continues at coordinate 26,057 of JADRCG010005915.1, forward strand.
TAAAAATCCTGGTATCACAGCTAAAACGCATGGTACAATGGACTGCAGTACAACTCTGCATGAATACACAAACAGGAATGCCTGTGGACTATCTGTGTTCAGATGAGGCTTAGAAATGAGCCAGAACTAAAACACACCTTACTCGTCAAATGTGAGTTAAGACGAGTTATTGGTTTTGGAATAAACCACTTGTTACCTGGCCTAGCCTTGTTCTTTGTTTTGAATCCTGTGTTTAAAAAAGTCTCTGTATCAAAGCTAAAATGCATGGTACAATGGACTGAAGTACAAGTCTTCATGAATACACAAGCAGGAATAACTGTGGACTGTCTGGGTTCAGATGAATCTTAGAAAAGAGCTAGCAGTAAAATACACTTTACTTGTGCAATTTGAGTTAAGTCGTGTTTCATGGTTTGGGTATAAACCCTGTGTTAGTCAGCCTAGCCTTTTTCTTATTAATGCATACTGTGTTTAAAGAAAGTCCTGTATCTCAGCTAAAATGCATGGTACAATGGACTGCAGGACAAGTCTACATGAATACACAAGCAGGAATAATTGTGGACTGTCTGTGTTTAGATGAGTCTTAGAAATGTACTAATACTAAAATACACCTTACTTATACAATTTGAGTTAAGACATGTTTCTTGGTTTGGGTATAAACCCTGTGTTAGCCGACCTAGCCTTGTTCTTACTAATGGATACTATGTTTAAAAAAGTCCTGGTATGACAGCTAAAACTCATGGTACAATGGACTGCAGTACCCGTCTGCATGAATACACAAGCAGGAATAATTGTGGACTGTCTGTGTTCCGATGAGTCTTAGAAATGAGCTACCACTAAAACACACCTTACTTGTGAAATGTGAGTTAAGACGTATTTCTTGGTTTGGGTATAAACCCAGTGTTAGCTGGAATAGCCATGTTCTTCATTTTGAATACTGTGCATAAACAAGTCCCTATATAACAGCTAAAGCACATGGTACAATAAAATGCTTTACAAGTCTGCATGAATGCACAAGCAGGAATACCTGTGGACAGTCTGTGTTCAGATGAGTCTTAGAAATGAGCCAGCAGAAAAAACACTTTAGTTGTGCAATTTGAGTTAAGACGTGTTTCTTGGTTTGGATATAAACCCTGAGTTAGCCGGCCTAGCCTTGTTTTCAGTAATGGATATTGTGTTTAAAAATCCTGGTATCACAACTAAAATGCATGGTACAATGGACTGCAGTACAACTGTGCATGAATACACAAGCAGGAATGCCTGTGGACTGTATGTGTTCAGATGGGGCTTAGAAATGAGCCAAAACTAAAACACACCTTACTTGTGAAATGTGAGTTAAGACGGGTTTTTGGTTTGGGTATAAACCCAATGTTACCTGGCCTAGCCTTGTTCTTTGTTTTTTATCCTGTGTTTAAAAAAGTCTCTGTATCAAAGCTAAAATGCATGGTAAAATGAACTGCAGTACCAGTCTTCAGGAGTACACAAGCAGGAATAACTGTGGACTGTCTGTGTTCAGGTGAATCTTAGAAAAGAGCTAGCAGTAAAATACACTTTAGTTGTGCAATTTGAGTTAAGTCGTGTTTCTTGGTTTGGGTATAAACCCTGTGTTAGCCAGCCTAGCCTTTTTTTATTAATGTATACTGTGTTTAAAAAAGTCCTTTATCTCGGCTAAAATGCATGGTACAATGGACTGCAGTACAAGTCTACATGAATACACAAGCAAGATTAATTGTGAACTGTCTGTGTTTAGATGAGTCTTAGAAATGTACTAATACTAAAATACCTCTTACTTATACAATTTGAGTTAAGACGTGTTTCTTGGTTTGGATATAAACCCTGACTTAGCCGGCCTAAACTTATTTTTAGTAATGGATACTGTGTTTAAAAATCCTGGTATCACAGCTAAAACGCATGGTACAATGGACTGCAGTACAACTCTGCATGAATACACAAGCAGGAATGCCTGTGGACTGTCTGTGTTCAGATGAGTCTTAGAAATATGCCAGCACTAAAATACACCTTACTTGTGCAATTTGAGGTAAGACGAATTTCTTGGTTTGGGTATAAACCCTGTGTTAGCCAGCCTTGCCTTTTTCTAATTAATGCATACTGTGTTTAATAAAGTCCTGTATCTCTGCTAAAATGCATTGTACAATGGACCGCAGTACAAGTCTACATGAATACACAAACAGGAATAATTGTGGACTGTCTGTGTTCAGATGAGTCTTACAAATATACTAGCAATAAAATACCTCTTACTTATACAATTTGAGTTAAGACGTGTTTCTTGGTTTCGGTATAAAACCTGTGTTAGCCGGCCTAGACTTGTTTTTAGACATGGATACAGTGTTTAAAAACCCTGGTATCACACCTAAAACGCATGTTATAATGGACTGCAATCAACTCTACATGAATACACAAGCAGAAATGCCTTTAGACTATCTGTGTTGAGATGAGTCTTAGAAATATGCCAGCACTACAATACACCTTACATGTTCAATTTGACTTAAGACATGTTTCTTAGTTTGGGTATAAACCCTGTGTTAGCAGGCCTAGGCTTTTTCTTATTAATGTATACTGTGTTCAAAAATGTCTCTATATCACAGCTAAAATGCATGACACAATGGACAGCAGTATATATCTGCAAGAATACACAAGCAGGAATGCCTGTGGACTGTCTGTGTTCAGAAGAGTCTTAGAAACGAGCCAGCAGTAAAAAAAAAACCTTAGTTGTGCAATTTGATTGAAGACATGTTTCTTGGTATCGGTATATACCTTGTGTTAGGGGGCCTAGCCTTGTTCTTAGTAATGGATTCTGTGTTTAAAAAAGTCCCTGTATCACAGCTAAAACGCATGGCACAATGGACTGCAGTACAACTCTGCATGAAACACAAGCAGGTATGCCTGTGGACTGTCTGTGTTCAGATGAGTCTTAGAAACGAGCTAGCACTAATATACACCTTACTTGTTCAATTTGAGTAAAGGCGTGTTTCTTGGTTTGGGTATAAACCATGTATTAATCAGCCTAGCCTTTTTCTTATTAATGCATACTGTGTTTTTAAAAAGTCCTGTATCTAAGCTAAAATGCATAATACAATGGACTGCAATACCTGTATACATGAATACACAAGCCAGAATAACAGTGGACTGTCTGTGTTCAGATGATTCTAAGAAAAGAGCTAGCACTAAAATACACCTTACTTTTTGCAATTTCAGTGAAGATGTGTTTCTTGGTTTGAGTATAAACCCTGTGTTAGACGACCTACCCTTCTTTTTAGTACAAATACTGTGTTTAAAAATCCTGGTATCACGGCTAAAACGCACAGTACAATGTACTGCAGTACAACTCTGCATGAATACACAAGCAGAAATGCCTGTGGACTATCTGTGTTCAGATGAGTCATAGAAATGAGCCAGCACTAAAATACACCATACTTGTGCAATTTCAGTTAAGACGTGTTTCTTGGTTTGAGTATAAACCCTGTGTTAACTGGCCTAGCCTTGTTCATAGTTTTGGATACTGTGTTTAAAAAAGTCCCTGTATCACAGGTAAAACACATTTTACGATGGACTGCGGTACAAGTGTACATGAATACATGAGCAGGAATAATTCTGGACTCTGTGTTCAGTTGTGTCTTAGAAATGAGCCAGCACTAAAATACACCTTACTTGTGCAATTTGAGTTAAGAAGTGTTTCTTGGTTTGGGTATGAACACTGTTAGCCGGCCTAGCTATATTCTTAGTTTTCGATACTGTGTTAAAAAAGGCCTTGTATCACAGCTAACAGGCATGGTACAATGGACTGCAAAACAAGTCTACATGAATACACAAGCAGGAATAACTGTGGACTGTCTGTGTTCAAATGAGTCTTAGAAATGAGCCAGCATTAAAATACACCTTCCTTGTGCAATTTGAGTTAAGACATGTTTCTTGGTTTGGGTATAAAAACAGTGTTAGGTGGCCTTGACTTGTTCTTAGTTTTGAATACTGTGTTTAAAGAAGTCACTGTATCACAGCTAAAACACATGGTACAATGGACTGCAGTACTACTCTGCCTGAATACACAAGCAGGAATGCCTGTGGACTGACTGTGTTCAGATGAGTCTTAGAAATGAGCCAGCACTAAAATACACAATATTGTGCAATTTCAGTTAAGATGTGTTTCTTGGTTTCGGTATATACCCTGTGTTATCCGTCCTACCCTTGATCTTAATAAATACTGTGTTTAAAAAAGTCTCTGTATCACAGCTAAAACTCATGGCATAATGGACTACAGTAGAACTCTGCATGAATATAGAAGCAGGAATGCCTGTGGTCTGTCTGTGTTCAGATGAGTCTTAGAAACGAACTAGCACTAAAATACAACTTACTTGTGCAATTTGATTTAATACGAGTTTGTTGGTTTGGGTATAAACCCTGTGTTACCCAGCGTAGCCTTTTTCTTATTAATGCATCCTGTGTTTAAAAAAAGTCCTGTATTTCAGCTAAAATGCATGGTACAATGGACTGCAGTACAAGTCTACATGCATACACAAGCAGGAATAATTGTGGTCTCTTTGTGTTCAGATGAGTCTTAGAAATGTACTAGCACTAAAATACCTCTTACATAAGCAATTTGAGTTAAGACATGATTCTTGGTTTGGGTATAAACCCTGTATTAGCCGGCCTAGCCTTGTTCTTAGTAATGGATACTGTGTTTTAAAAAGTCCTGGTATCACAGCTAAAATTCATGGTAAAATGGACTGCAGTACAACTCTGCATGAATACACATGCAGGAGAAATTGTTGACTGTCTGTGTTCAGATGAGTCTTGGAAACGATCCATCACTAAAACACACCTTACTCGTGAAATGTGAGTTAAGACTTGTTTCTTGGTTTGGGTGTAAACCCAGTGTTAGCTGGCCTAGCCTTGTTCTTTGTTTTGAATCCTGTGTTTAAAATTTCCTATATCACAGCTAAAATGCATGGTACAATGGACTGCAATACAAGTCTTCATGAATACACAAGCAGGAATAACTGTAGACTGACAGTGTTCAGATGAGTCTTAGAAACGTGCAAGCACTAAAATACACCTTACTTGCGCAATTTGAGTTAAGACATGTTTCTTGGATTCGGTATATTCCCTGTGTTAGCTGGCCTAGCCTTGTTCTTTGTAATGGATACTGTGTTTAAAAAAGTCCCTGTATCACAGCTAAAACGCATGGCACAATGGACTGCAGTAAAACTCTGCATGGATACACAAGCAGGTATGCCTGTGGACTGTCTGTGTTCAGGTGAGTCTTAGAAACGAGCTAGCACTAAAATACACCTTACTTGTGCAATTTGAGTAAAGACGTGTTTCTTGGCTTGGGTATAAACCCAGTTTTAGCTGGACTAGCCTTGTTCTTAATTTTGTATACTGTGTTAAAAAGTCCCTGTATCACAGCTACAACACATGTATAATAAAATGCAGTAGAAGTCTGCATGAATACACATGGAGGAATGCCTGTGGACTGTCTGTGTTCAGATGAGTCTTAGAAACGAGCCAGTATAAAAAACACCTTAGTTGTGCAATTTGAGTTAAGACGTGTTTCTTGGTTTCGGTATACACCCCGTGTTAGCAGGCCTAGCCTTATTCTTAGTAATGGATACTCTGTTTTAAAAAGTCCCTGTATCACATGTAAAACGCATGGCAAATGGACTGCAGTACAACTCTGCATGAATACACAAGCAGGAATAATTGTGGACTCTCTGTGTTCAGATGAGTCTTAGAAATGTACTAGCACTAAAATACCTCTTACATATACAATTTGAGTTAAGACATGTTTCTTGGTTTGGGTATAAACCCTGTATTAGCTGGCCTACCCTTGTTCTTATTAATGGATACTTTGTTTAAAAAAAGTCTTGGTATCACATCTAAAATACATGGTAAATAGACTGCAGTACCCGTCTGCATGAATACACAAGTAGGAAAAATTATTGACTGTCTGTGTTCAGATGAGACTTAGAAATGAGCCAACACTAAAACACACCTGTATCATGCAATGTGAGTTAAGAAGTGTTTCTTGGTTTTGGTATAAACCCTGTTTTAGCTGGCCTAGCCTTTTTCTTATTAATGGATACTGTGTTCAAAAAAGTCTCGATATCACAGCTAAAACGCATGGCACAATGGACTGCAGTACAAGTCCGCATGAATAAAAAAACAAGAATAACTGTGGACTATCTGTGTTCAGATGAGTCTTAGAAACAAGCCAGCACTAAAATACACCTTTCCTGTGAAATTTGAGTTAATACGAGTTTCTTGGTTTTTCTATAAACCCTGTGTTTGCCAGCCTAGCCTTGTTCTTAGTTTTGGATAGTGTGATCAAACATGGTTTTGTATATCTGCTAAAACGCATTGTACAATGGACTGCAGTAGAAGACAACATGAATATACAAGCATGAATAACTGTGGACTGTCTGGGTTCAGATGAGTCTTAGAAATGAGCCAGAACTAAAATACACCTTACCTGTTCAATTTGAGTTAATACCTGTTTCTTGGTTTGGATATAAACCCTGTGTTAACTATCCTAGCATTGTTTGTATTTTTGGATACTTTGTTTAAAAATGTCATTGTATCTCAGCTTAAACGCATGGTAAAATGGACTGCAGTACAAGACTACATGAATACACAAGCAGGAGTAACTTTGGACTGTCTGTGTTCAGATGACTGTTAGAAACGAGCCAGCACTAAAATACACCTTACCGGTTCAATTTGAGTTAATACGTGTTTCTTGTTTTGGGTATAAACCCTGTGTTAGCTGGCCTAAAATTGTTCTTAGTTTTGGATACTGGGTTTAAGAAGTCCATGTTTCACAGCTAAAACGCATGGTACAATGGATTCCAGTACAATTCTGCATGAATACACAAGCAGGAATGCCTATGGACTGACTGTGTTCAGATGAGTCTTAGAATGAGCCAGCACTAAAATACACCTTACTTGTGCAATTTGATTAAATACTTGTTTCTTGGTTTGGGTATAAACTCTGTGTTAGCTGGCCTAGCCTTTTTCATAGTTTTGGATAGTGTGTTTAAAAAAGTCCCTGTATCACAGGTAAAACACATTTTACGATGCACTGCAGTACAAGTGTACATGAATACACAGGAATAATTGTGGACTCTGTGTTCAGTTGTGTCTTAGAAACGAGCCAGCACTAAAATACACCTTACTTGTGCAATTTGAGTTAAGACGTGTTTCTTGGTTTGGGTATGAGCACTGTTAGCCGGTTTAGCTAAATTCTTAGTTTTTGATACTGTGTTTAAAAAGGCCTTGTATCACAGCTAACAGGCATGGTACAATGGACTGCAGTACAAGTCTACATGAATACACAAGCAGGAATAACTGTGGACTGTCTGTGTTCAAATGAGTCTTAGAAATGAGCCAGCACTAAAATACACCTTACTTGTGCAATTTGAGTTAAGACATGTTTCTTGGTTTGTGTATAAACCCTGTGTTAGCCGGGCTAGACTTGTACTTAGTTTTGGATACTTTGTGTAAAAAAGACCTTTTATCACAGCTAAAACACATGGTACAATGGACTGCAGTACAAGTCCGCATGAATAAAAAAGCAAGAATAACTGTGGACTGTCTGTGTTCAGATGACTGTTAGAAATGAGCCAGCACTAAAATACACCTTATCTATTCAATTTGAGTTAATACGTGTTTCTTGGTTTGGGTATAAACCCTGTGATAACCTGCCTAAAATTGTTCTTAGTTTTGGATACTGGATTTAAAAAGTCCATGTATCACAGCTAATACGCATGGTACTATGGATTGCAGTACAATTCTTCATGAATACACAAGCAGGAATGCCTGTGCATTAACTGTGTTCAGATGAGTCTTAGAACGAGCTAGCACTAAAATACACCTTACTTGTGCAATTTGATTAAAGACTTGTTTCTTGGTTTGGGTATAAACCCTGTATTAGCTGGCCTAGCCTTGTTCATAGTTTTGGATACTGTGTTTAAAAAAGTCCCTGTATCACAGGTAAAACACATTTTACGATGGACTGCAGTACAAGTGTACATGAATACATGAGCAGGAATAATTGTGGACTCTGTGTTCAGTTGTGTCTTAGAAACGAGCCAGCACTAAAATAAACCTTACTTCTGCAATTTGAGTTAAGAAGTGTTTCTTGGTTTGGGTATGAACACTGTTAGCCCGTTTAGCTATATTCTTACTTTTGGATACTGTGTTTAAAAAGGCCTTGTATCACAGCTAACAGGCATGGTACAATGGACTGCAGTACAAGTCTACATGAATACACAAGCAGGAATAACTGTGGACTGTCTGTGTTCAAATGAGTCTTAGAAATGAACCAGCACTAAAATACACCTTCCTTGTGCAATTTGAGTTAAGACATGTTTCTTGGTTTGTGTATAAACCCTGTGTTAGCCGGGCTAGACTTGTACTTAATTTTGGATACTTTGTGTAAAAAAGACCTTTTATCACAGCTAAAACGCATGGTACAATGGACTGCAGTACAAGTCTGCATGAATAAAAAAGCAAAAATAACTGTGCACTGTCTGTGTTCAGATGAGTCTTAGAAACGAGCCAACACTAAAATACACCATACTTGTGCAGTTTGAGTTAAGACATGTTTTCCTGTTTGGGTATAAACCCTGTGTTAGCCTGCCTAGACATGTTCTTTGTTATGGATACTGTGTTTAGACAAGTCCCTGTACCATAGCTAATACACATGGTACAATGAACTGCCGTACAAGTCTACATGAATACACAAGCAGGAATAATTGTGGACTGTCTCTGTTCAGATGTGTCTTAGAAAGGAGCCAGCACTAAATTATACCTTACTTGTGCAATTTGAGTTAAGAAGTGTTTCTTGGTTTTGGAATAAACCCTTGGTTAGCTAGCCTAGCTTTGTTCATAGTTTTGGATACTGTGTTTAAAGAATTCCTTGTATCACACCTAAAACACATGGTACAATGGACTGCAGTACAAGTCTGCATGAATACAGAATCAGGAATAACTGTGGACTGTCTGTGTTCAGATGAGTTTTTGAAATGAACCAGCACTAAAATACACCTTACTTGTGTAATTTGAGTTAAGATGTGTTTCTTGGTTTGGGAATAAACCCTGTGTTAGCCGGAATAACCTTGTTCTTAGTTTTGGATACTGTTTTTTCAGATGAGTCTTAGAAATGGGCCAGCACTAAAATACACCTTACTTGTGCAATGTGAGTTAAGACAGATTTCTTTGTTTGGGTATAAACCCTGTGTGAGCCAGCCTTGCCTTGTTCTTAGTCTTGGATACTGTGTTTAAAAAAGTCAATGTATCACAGCTAAAACACATTGTACAATGAACTGCAGTACAAGTCTGCATGAATACAGAAGCAGGATTGCCTGGTGACTGTCTGTGTTCAGAAGAATATTAGAAAGGAGCCAGCATTAAAATACACCTTACTTATGCAGTTTGAATTAATACAATTTCTCGGTGAGTATAAACCTTGTGTTAGACTGCCTAGCCTTGTTCTTAGTTTTGGATACTGTGCTTAAAAAAGTCCCTATATCACAGCTAAAACGCAGGGTACAATGTACTTCAGTACAAGTATGCATGAATACACAATCAAGAATAAATGAGGACTGTTTGTGTTCAGAAGAGTCTTAGAAACGAGTCAGCACTAAAATACACCTTACTTGTGCAATTTACTGAAGACATGTTTCTTGGTTTGGGTACAAACCCTGTTTTAGGCGATCTAGCCTTTTTCTTAATTTTGGATACTGGATTAAAAAAGTCCCCGTATCACAGTTAAAACCCAAAGTATAATGGACTGCAGTACAAGACTGCGAGAATAAACAAGCTGGAATAACCGTGGGCTGTCTGTTTTCAGATGAGTCTTAGAAACGAGCCAGCACTAAAATACACCTTAACTTTTACAATTTGAATTAAGACGTGTTTCTTGGTTTGGGTATAAACCATGTGTTAGCCGGCCTAGCCTTGTTCTTAATTTTGGATACTGTGTTTAAAAAGTTCCTGTATCACAGCTAAATGGCATGGTACAATTGACTGCAGTACAACTCTGCATGAAATACACAATCAGGAATAACTGTGCACCGTCTGTGTTCAGATGAGTCTTAGAAAAGATCCAGTGCTAAAACACACCTTACTCATGAAATGTGAGTCAAGACGTGGTTCTTGGTTTGGGTATAAACCCTGTGTAAGCTGGCCTAGCCTTGTTCTTAGTTTCGGATACTGTGTTTTCAGATGAGTCTTAAGAGATGGGCCAGCACTAAAATACACCTTACTTGTGTAATTTGAGTTAAGATATGTTTTTTGGTTTGGGTATAATCCCTGTGTTAACCGGCCTAGACTTGTTCTTAGTTTTGGAAACTGTGTTTTAAAAAGTACCTGTATAACACCTAAAACGCAAAGTATAATGGATTGCAGTACCTGACCTCATTAATACACAAGCAGAAATGCCTGTGGACTGTCTGTGTTCAGATGAGTCTTAGAAACTAGCCAGCACTAAAATACATCTTACTATTGTAATTTGAGTCAAGACCTGTTTCTTGGTTTGGGTATAAACCCTGTGTTAGCCGGCCTAGACTTGTTCTTAGTTTTGGATACTGTGTGTTCCGATGAGTCTTAGAAATGGGCTAGTACTAAAATTCACCTTACTTGTGCAATTTGAGTTAAGACGTGTTTCTTGGTTTAGGTATAAATCCAGTGTTAGCTGGCCTAGCATTGTACTTAGTTTTGGATAGTGTTTAAATAAGTCCCTGTATCACTGCTGAATCTCAAGGAACAATGGACTACAGTTAAAGTCTGCATGAATACACAAACAGTGATGACTGTGAACTGTCTGTGTTCAGAAGAGTCTTAGAAATGAGCCAGCTCTAAAATACCCCTTACTTGTACAAATTGAGTTAAGACGTTTTTCTTAGGTTGGGTATAAACCCTGTGTTAGCAGGCCTAGCCTTGTTCTTAGTTTTAAATTCTGTGTTTTAAAAAGTCAGTGTACCACTGCTAAAAAACATGGTCGAATGGACTGCAGTAAAAGTCTGCAGGAATAAAGAAGCAGGGATGCCTGGTGACTGTCTGTGTTCAGATGAGTCTTAGAAACGAGCCAGCATTAAAATACACCTTACTGGTGCAGTTTGAGTTAATACAGGTTTCTCGGTTTGGGTATAAGCACTGTGTTAGCCTGCCTAGCCTTGTTCTTAGTTTTGAATACAGTGTGATCAGATGAGTCTTAGAAAGGAGTCAGCACTAAAATACAACTTACTTGTGCAGTTTGAGTTAAGACTTGTTTCTTTGTATGGGTATCAACCCTGTTTTAGCCTGCCTAGTCTTGTTCTTATTTTTGGATTCTGTGTTTAAAAAGGCCCTGTATTCATGCAGTACAAGTCTGCATGAATACACAATCAGGAATAATTGTGGACTGTCTGTGTACAGATGAGTCTTAGGAATAAGAGAGCACCAAATTACAGCTTACTTGTGCAATTTGAGTTAAGACGTGGTTCTTGGTTTGTGTATAAATCCTGTGTTAGTCAGCCTAGCCTTGTTTTTACTTTTGGATACTGTGTTTAAAAAAGTCAGTGTATCACAGCTAAAACACATAGTACAATGAACTGCAGTACAAGTCTGCATGAATACAGAAGCAGGAATGCCTGGGGACTGTCTGTGTTCAGATGAGTCTTAGAAACGAGCGAGCATTAAAATACGACTTACTTGGGCAGTTTGAGTTAATACAGGTTTCTCGGTGGGTATAAGCCCTGGGTTAGCCTGCCTAGTCATGTTCTTAGTTTTGAATACAGTGTGATCAGTTGAGTCTTAGAAAGGAGCCAGTACTAAAATACACCTGACTTGTGCAATTTGAATTAAGACATTTTTCTTGGTATGGGTATAAACACTGTGTTAGCCGGCCTTGCCTTGTTCTTAGTTTTCGATACTGTGTTTAAAAACTCCCTGTATCACAGCTAAAAGGCATGGTACATTGGAATGCAGTACAAATCTGCATGAATACACAATCAGGAATAACTGTGGACTGTCTGTGTTCAGATGAGTCTTAGAAACGAGCAAGCACTAAATTACACCTTACTTGTGCCATTTGAGTTAAGACGTGTTTCTTAGTTTGTGTATAAATCCTGTGTTAGCTGGCCTAGCCTTGTTCTTAGTTGTGGATACTGTGTGTTCAGATGAGTATTAGCAATGGGCCAGAACTAAAATATACCTTACTTGTGCAATTTGAGTTAAGACGTTTTTCTTGGTTTGGGTATAAACCCTGTGTTAGCCAGCCTTGCCTTTTTCTTCGTTTTCGATACTTGTTAACAATTCTCTGTATCACAGCTAAAAGGCATGATACACTGGACTGCAGTACTAGTCTGCATGAATACAGAAGTACTAGTAACTGTGAACTGTCTGTGTTCAGACAAATCTTAGAAATGAGCTAGTACTAAAATACACCTTACTTGTGCAATTTTAGTTAAGACATTTTTCTTAGTTTTGGTATAAAACTTGTGTTAACCCACCTAGCCTTGTTCTTAGTTTTGGATACTGTGTTTAAAAATTCTCTGTATCACATCCTAAACGCATTGTTAAATGTACTGCAGTACACTTCTGCATGAACATACAAGCAGGAATGTCTGTGGACTTTCTGTGTTCAGATGAGTCTTAGAAACTAGCCAGCACTAAAATACGCCTTACTTCTGCAGTTTCTGTCAAGACGGGTTTCTTGGTTTGGGTATAAACCCGGTGTTAGCCAGCCTACCCTTGTTCTTATTTTTGGATACTGTGTTTAAAAAAGTCCCTGTATCACAGCTAAAACACATGGTCCAGTGTACTGCAGTACCCGTCTGCATGATCACACATACAGGAATGCATGTGGACCTTCTGTGTTGAGATGAGTCTTAGAAACTAGCCAGCACTAAAATAAACCTTAGTTGTGCAGTTTGACTTATGTACTGTTTCCTGATTTGGGTATAAACCCTGTGTAGCTGGCCTAAACTTGTAGAAAATTTTAGATACTGTGATTTTAAAAAGTCCCTGTATAACAGCTAAAACACATGATCAAGTGAAATGCAGTACCCTTCTGCATGAACACACAAGCAGGAATGCCTGTGGACTATATGTGTTCAGATGAGTCTTAAAAAGGAGCCAGCACTAAAATACATCTTATTTGTGCAGTTTGAGTTAAGATATGTTTCTTAGTTTGGGTATAAACCATGGGTTAGCCGGCCTAGCATTGTTCTTAGTTTTGGATACTGTGTTTAAATGATTCCCTGTATCACATCTAAAACTCATTGTCAAATGTACTGCAGTACTCGTCTGCATGAACACACAAGCAGGAATGCCTGTAAACTTTCTGTGTTCAGATAAGTCTTAGAAACTAGCCAGCACTACAATACACCCTCCTTGTGCAGTTAGAGTCAAGAAGTGTTTCATGGTTTGGATATAAACCCTGTGTAAGCCGGCGTAGCCTTGTTCTTACTTTTGCATACTGTTTTTAAAAAAGTCTCTGTATCACAGCTAAAACGCATGGTCCAATGTATTGCAATACCCGTCTGCATGAACACAAAAACAGGAATGAAAGTGGACCTTCTGTGTTCAGATGAATCTTAGAAACTAGCCAGCACTAAAATACACCTTACTTGTGCAGTTTGAGTTAAGACGTGTTTCTTGGTTTGGGTATAAACCCTGTGTTAGCTGGCCTAGCCTTGTTCAAAGTTTTGGATACTGTGTTTACAAAAGTACCTCTGTCACAGTTAAACACAGGGTCCAGTGTACTGCAGTACGAGTCTACATGACCACACATACAGGTATGCATGTGGACCTTCTGTGTTCAGAGGAGTCTTAGAATCTAGCCAGCACTAAAATACAACTTACTTGTGCAGTTGGGTTAAGACATGTTCTTGGTTTGGGTATAAACCCTGTGTTAGCCTTCGTAGCATTCTTTTTTTTGGATACTCTGTTTAACAAAGTCCCTATATCATAGCTAAAACGCCTGATCCAAGGTATTGCAGTACCCATATGCATGAACACACAAGCAGGAATGCCTGTGGACTCTCTGTGTTCAGATGAGTCTTAGAATCTAGCCAGCACTAAAATATACCTTACTTGTGCAATTTGAATTAAAACATGTTTCTTGGTTTGGGCATACACCCTGTGTTAGCCGGCCTAGTCTTGCTCTTACTTTTGGATACTGTGTTTAAAAACTCACTATATCACAGCTAATATGCATGGTCACGTGTACTGCAGTACCCGTCTGCATGATCACACAAACAGGAATGCATGTGGCCCTTCTGTCTTCAGAGGAGTCTTAGAAACTAGCCATCACTAAAATACACCTTACTTGTGAAGTTTGAGTTAAGACATGTTTCTTGGTTTGGGTATAAACCCTGTGTTAGCTGGCCTAGCCTTGTTCAAAGTTTTTGATACTGTGTTTACAAAAGTACCTGTGTCACAGCTAAAACACATGATCCGATATACTGCAGTACCCGTCTGCATGAACACACAAGCAGTAATTCCTGTGGACTTTCTGTGTTCAGATAAGTCTTAGAAACTAGCCAGCACTAAATAAATCTTACCTGTGCAGTTTGAGTTCACACGTGTTTCTTGGTTTGGGTATTAACCCTGTGTTAGCCTGCATAGCCATGTTCTTTGTTTTTGATACTGTGTTTAAAAAACTCCCTGTATCACAGCTAAAATGGATGATCCAATGTTGTGCAGTACCTGTCTCAATGAACACACAAGCAGGAATGCCTGTGGATTTTCTGTGTTCAGATGATTCTTGAAAACTATCCAGCACTAAAATACACCTTACTAGTTCAGTTTCTGTCAAGACGTGTTTCTTGGTTTGGGTATAAATCCTGTGTTAACCAGCCTAGCCTTGTTTTTATTTTTGGAATCTGTGTTTAAGGAAATCCCTGTATCACAGCTAAAACACATGGTCCAGTGTACTGCAGTATGTGTCTACATGACCACACATACAGGTATGCATGTGGACTTTCTTTGTTGAGATTAGTTTTAGAAACTAGCCAGGACAAAAAACACCTTACTTGTGCAGTTTAAGTTCAGACGTGGTTTTTGTTTTGGGTATAAACCTGTTTTAGCCGGCCTAGCAGTGTTCTTATTTTTTATACTCTGTTTGAAAAATTCCCTGTATTACAGATAAAAGGCATGCTACTATGTACTGCAGTACCCATCTGCATGAACACATGAGCAGAAAGGCATTTGGGCTTTCTCTGTTCAGATGAGTCTTAGAAACTAACCAGCAGAAACATACACGATACTTGGTTATTATGAGTTAAGACGTGGTTTTTGGTTTGTGTATAAACCCTGTGTTAGACGTCCTATCCTTTCTCTTAATTTTGGATACTGTGTTTAAAAAAGTCCTTGTATCACAGCTAAAACACATGATCCAATGTACTGCAGTACCCGTATGCATGGACACACAAGTAGGAATTCCTGTGGACTCTCTGTGTTCAGATGAGTCTTAGAATCTAGCCAGCACGGAAATACACCTTACTTGTGCAGTTTAATTTAAGATGTGGTTTTTGGTTTGGGTATAAACCCTGTTTTAGCCGGCCTAGCAGTGTTCTTATTTTTTTATACTCTGTGTGAAAAATTCCCTGTATTACAGCTAAAAGGCTTGCTACTATGTACTGCAGTACCCATCTGCATGAACACATGAGCAGAAAGGCATTTGGGCTTTCTCTTTTCAGATGAGTCTTAAAAACTAACCACCAGTATCATACACCATACTTGGTTAGTATGAGTTAAGACGAGGTTTTTGGTTTGGGTATAAACCCTGTGTTAGACGTCCTATCCTTTCTCTTAATTTTGGATACTGTGTTTAAAAAAGTCCTTGTATCACAGCTAAAACACATTATCAATGTACTGCAGTACCCGTATGCATGAACACACAAGTAGGAATGTCTGTGGACTATCTGTGTTCAGATGAGTCTTAGAATCTAGCCAGCACTAAAATACAACTTACTGGTGCAGTTTGAGTTAAGACATTTTTCTTGTTTGGGGTAGAAACCTGTGTCAGCCGGCCTAGCATTGTTTTTAATTTTGGATACTGTGTTTAAAAACTCCCTGTTTCAGAGCGAAAACGCATGGTTCAGTGTACTGCAATAATTGTATGAATTTAAAAATTCAGGAATGCAAATGGACCTTCTCTGTTCAGATGAATCTTAGAAACTAGCCAACCCTTAAATCCACTTTACTTGTGCAGTTTGAGTTAAGACGTGTTCTTGGTTTGGGTATAAACCCTGTGTTAGCCTTCGTAGCCTTCTTTTTTTGAATACTCTGTTTAACAAAGTCCCTATATCATAGCTAAAATGCCTGATCCAAGGTATTGCTGTACCCATCTGCATGAACACACAAGCAGGAATGCCTGTGGACTCTCTGTGTTCAGATGAGTCTTAGAATCTAGCCAGCACTAAAATACACCTTACTTGTGCAGTTGGAATTAAAACGAGTTTCTTGGTTTGGACATACACCCTGTGTTAGCCGGCCTAGTCTTGTTCTTACTTTTGGATACTGTGTTTAAAACTCACTATATCACAGATCATATGCATGGTAGAGTGTACTGCAGTACCCGTCTACATGATCACACAAACAGGAATGCATGTTGCCCTTCTGAGTTCAGAGGAGTCTTAGAAACTAGCCAGCACTAAAATACACCTTACTTGTGCAGTTTGAGTTAAGACGTGTTTCTTGGTTTGTTTATAAACCCTGTGTTAGCTGGCCTAGCCTTGTTGAAAGTCTTGGATACTGTGTTTAAAAAAGTACTTCTGTCACAGCTAAAACACTTGATCATTAGATCAAGTACTGCAGTACCCCTCTGCATGATCGCACAAACAGGAATGCATGTTGTTCTTCTGCGTTCAGAGGAGTCTTAGGAACTATCCAGCACTAAAATACACCTTAGTTGTGTAGTTTGAGTTAAGACGTGGTTTTTGGTTTAGTTATAAATCCTGTTTTAGCCGGCCTAGCATTGTTCTTATATTTTATACTCTGTTTGAAAATTTCCCTGTATTACAGCTAAAAGGCATGCTACTATGTACTGCAGTACACATCTGCATGAACACATGAGCAGAAAGGTATTTGGGCTTTCTCTGTTCAGATGAGTCTTAGAAACTAACCAGCAGAAACATACACCATACTTGGTTAGTATGAGTTAAGACGTGGTTTTTGGTTTGGGTATAAACCCTGTGTTAGACGTCCTATCCTTTCTCTGAATTTTGGATACTGGGTTTAAAAAAGTCCTTGTATCACAGCTAAAACACATAATCGATGAACTGCAGTACCCGAATGCATGCACACACATGTAGGAATGCCTGTGGACTATCTGTGTTCAGATGAGTCTTAGAATCTAGCCAGCACTAAAATACACCTTACTGGTGAAGTTTGAGTTAAGACGTGTTTCTTGGTTTGGGTATAAACCTGTGTTAGCCGGCATAGCCTTGTTCTCAGTTTTGGATACTGTGTTTAAAAACTCACTGTATCACAGCTAATATGCATGGTCCAGTGTACTTCAGTACATGTCTGCATGATCACACAAACAGGAATGCATGTTCTCCTTCTGTGTTCAGAGGAGTCTTATAAACTAGCAAGCACTAAAATACACCTTACTTGTGCAGTTTGAGTTAAGACGTGTTTCTTGGTTTGGATATAAACCCTGTGTTACCTGGCCTAGCTTTGTTCAAAGTTTTGCATCCTGTGTTTACAAAAGTACCTGTGTCACA
>JADRCG010005921.1:0-10617 GCA_019844195.1 Rhabdomys dilectus
CCCCCCCCTCCAGCCCCAAATCCAGCACTGGTTACTTGGAAGGGGGCAGGGAAAGGTGTGACTCACCTGATCCCAACCTTCCTACCCTGCTCAGTCCCTGGGACTGTCAGACACAAGAGAAAAGGACAGACTCTCCAGGGAGAGACTGGACTAGGGGAAGCCCAGAGAAGGACAAAGGCAAGCAGCCAGGTCTCCTTCCTCATTCCTCAGGCCCTGGATTAACCCAGCCTCTGCCCTCACTCTGCTACCTGCATACCAGATGCTCCTTTCCTATTGTTCTATTGCCCCCCACTGGCCATGCTGCACCAGCTCCCTACCCATCCAGGGTCCAGCCTGTTCCCTTAACCCCTGCCCCTCCTGTTTCACCTCTCACCTGGGCCCTTTGGCTCCTCACCAGGCTGTCCTGTCCTACCTGGGGCAGGAGCCCACCCTTCCTTCCACCTCCTGCCCTCCTTGGCTTCACCTTCACTTCCTTCCGTGCCTCAGCAGGTCCTCCCTTGTCATCTCCTCTTTCCTGCTACCCACAGCTGAGGCCCGCTCCTCTCTGATGCCTCTTGCACCCCAACCAACAAGAGCCTGTGAACCTCTGCTCTCAGGGAGCCCCCACTGCACTCGGCGCCCATCTCCTTTCAGGCCCAGTACCTACCGGTCATGGTCAGCACTTCGGAACCGAGGCAGGATCTGTCGAAAGCTGCTTGTCCGGTCAAGTTTGGGCTGTGACTTGGTACGTTTGATCGAGCTTTTTAACCTCCGGCTCAGGAAGCCTTGCTGGGGAGCAAATGGGAATCGGGGTGACTGGGGCAGCTCAGAGTCTTCCTAGACACCCTCAGCTGGCAGGGAATCCCTGGGGGAACGTGGAGTAGAGGAAAGGGGACAAGAGCCCTGACCCCAGTTTGTCTTCCTTGCTCCCACGGGTGCTGTATGATGTGAGCAGACACACAAACACACATACTAGCTTGGAAACGGTGGGAGGGCTGGGCCAAGAAGTAGGGGGCAGAGCCAAGAAGGGGTAAACCAAAGAGGTAGGGATACATGCACACGCTTCCTTGGCCCTCTTTCTCAGAATCCTGGGGCTGCAGCTGGGGCTGGAAGAGATGGGGCCAGGCTGAGCCACATCTGGCAGGCACTTGCATTCACTCACCGAGGGCCGGAAGGGCGCAGCGGGGGCGGCCTCCATGCTGTACTGTTTCCCCCCTGGGACACTCTTCCTCCTCGAGCGACCCAAGTGGTATTCTGGAGAGGAGGAAAGGGCCCGGAAGGAAAGTTGGGGAAGGGGCTGTGGAACTGTTAGTCCCAGTTTCCACCCTAGGTCAGTATATCAGCCACCACCCTCGGTCCCTCAGCACCGGCCTCACCTACCCCCCGGAAAGCAGCAAGAAGAGCAGCGGCGGCGGAGAGGCTGGCGGTGGGAAGGAGGGGGCAAGGAACCTGAGCCGGAGCCCCCTGACGGGGTCGGGGTGGGAGGCCTTAAGCCCATGACTGGGACAGGCAGTCAGCAGGGGGGCATAGTCAGGAGGGTCAGTAAAACCTCCCTCGTGAAGACTACCCACGGGCCAGGAAGGCTCAGTTGCCTGTCCCCCACCCAAGAGAAGGGGCTTGCTTGGGGGGAAAAGGGTTAACGGTCATTGCCCATGGATGGGCTTTCCTCTTTTCCCAGCTAGGTACATCCTCCCCCTGCCCCACACCTCCCCAGGCCCTGTCTGTCTGGAGGTCCGGGGCTGCCTCCCATGACCCCCTCCCAGGACTGGAGGGGGAGGTCTCAGAAGAGATCTGTGCTGAGTGGAGGGGAACAGAAGATCCGAGGAAGAAACCGATGGGGAGCGGGGAGAAGGAGCCGGTTCCACGTGCACTGCAGTGCTAGTGAATGGTTGAAGAGGAGAAGAAAAGAATGCAGGGAGTGGGGAGGAAGGGCAGTGGGATTCTGGGGACTCCCAAGTAAAGGCTGGCGAGGAGGGGGGAGGTGAATGCGGATGAAGCTCAGCCTGCCAAGAACTGAAGGGACTGGAGCTTAGAGGAAGGGAGCCGAACGAAGGTCGGCTGCTAGGGAATCTGGAGGGGCTGAAGGGCTGAAGGAGAATCAAAGTGGGGGATGCCAAGCTCCGGCTCCAGCTCCAGAATGGCTGCCCAGGCCTGGGCTCCCCCCTCAGCCCCACAGTCACCACTGCAGCCAATGGGGGGGCTGGTGCTGCATCAGGGGCGGGGCCACCATCGCCATGGCAACAAGAAGCTACAGGCTGGGGGGGGCGACCGGAAGAACTGCTTGTTAACCCGCTAGGTTCCACTAGAGAACAGTGAAAGCCCCACTACATTTTCACGTCTGCTTCCAGGCTGCCCACTGCCTCAGAGCCTACCAGCCTGCTCCTTTTATGGACAGACTCAGATTTGCACACACAAGCAAGTCTGGATCCCAAGACAGAAGAACCCTCTCAGTCTCCCAGGGATCGTGTGTAGAGCACGAAAATACACCAAGCAGTGGGGAGCCATGTATAGCACGGCCGCATTAGGAGAAGTACTAGGAACTATGTGCTTCGGAGACATACAGCCAGCCTTGAGCAGGGGACCCCAGGCCCACACATCCCACACGCCTGGACATCTGTGAGCACCGTCACAGGCTACACACACTTGAACTCAGCCACATGGGAACTGTTGGTGTGGACTATGCAGCTGTCATGTGGGCAGTACACTACATAATGCACAGGTGACCCTATGACAAGTCATGCCCCACAGGCAGGAGCTTGTCAGTCTAAGGCCCAAGACACATGCTTAAGTATGCTGTGGTCCCATGGGTCACCCCTGCACCATGCGTCCACACATCCTGATCCCGGTCAGGTAAAGAGAGCACCACACTCCTAAAGCACAGACACTCATAATTCACATTAGCAGGACGGCCACATTCACCGGCTCGGGACGGGACAGCTCCCTCCTCCCCACTCCCTGCTTCCTTCTAGCTGTTCCATGACTCTAATCACCAGCACCTGTGATGGCTACCAGGAAAACAGAATAAAACAAAATGAGGAGCAAATGTGTTAACGAGCCTTCTGTCACCCAGAGGCCCTGCTCCCTCCTCACCCGACCCTCTGCATTTCTCAGGTGTGGCTGCCTTCCTCTCATTCTGGGGACCTAGGTCAGCCATTATTTTTACACACCAGCATCTCTAATAAAAGCATAAAGGCCTTAAGTTTCAATCCACTGAAATTCTCTTTTGGAGCTAATGGCATTCACAGAGGGAGGGGCGAGAGCTGCTAATTGCTCTGCATATTAGTTCCTGAAGGAAAGACACATAATGCCAGGAACTCAAAAATAAGTCACAGGTGCATGGAGGCCACACACACATGCTCCCAAGGACTCTGACACAAGAAGGAGGCAGAAGCACAGAAGAGGGCAGAGTGACAGGAACATGGGGTATGCTGTCATTAGTGCTGCCTGCAGTGACATACACAGAAAAAAAGCACACAGCCATGTACACACAGCAAACCTGAAAAGCATACACTGCCATGCTGGGTCTCCATGTCCCATCCCTGCATGATATATACACTCATGCACACACATAACAGCCACCTACACAGACCCGTAACATAGGCATTGTGCATACACCCACACAGTACACACCCTGTACACACACACACACACACTCACACACACACACACACTCACAGAGCAAGGGCTTGGACTCCGCCTCTCCAGTGTCTCTAATCTTCACATTACCCACAAACATTTCTCCTACCCTTCCTGTAGCCTTTCTTCTCCATATCCAGCTGACAGCTCTCAGAGGGAGCCAGGGAGAGAGGGAGCCAGAGGAGGATGAGGACCTGGGCTAGGGAGGGGACAGAAAAACTGGGGGGAGGGCATGCTCTGCAGTCTCCCTGGCGACAGGCCTCACTGGGAACCAGCTTCTGTGGCTCGATGGCCTCCTGCACCCCAGGCCAGCCTGACCCTACAGACTGGGGCAGCCTAGGCTCTCCTGCATCTACCTCTCTCCACCATGTCAGACTGCTTCACAGAAAGACCTGGCTCTTCAGCTGCCCCCAGCTTCCCTGTCCCCTGCTGTCTTTCTCTAAGTCCAGTCGGCTCTCTGCATCCCATCCAAGGCCTTCCTTCACCCGGCCCTTTGCCTTCCTCTTCTTGGTGACTCTCATCCCTACTTCCCTCTTCACTTCTTTCCCTTCAAGCTTCTGTCCCCTGGTCTAGGGACCAGGCAGAGAGGCTCACACTTGCCTAGTTCAAAGGTGTTTCATGCAGTCGGACCACAAGGACCCATTCACACACTTTGTCCCCACCACCGGCACACCACCACCCACATCCAGACACACCCTGGACACCCATGCTAGGACTGACACAGATTCTCAGACCAGTGTTGGAACACACATGCAAAGACACACACCTGCCACCAGGGACACTGAAAATTCTCATTTGGCCAGCCACACATTCCTACACATCGGCCTCAACCGGGGACATGCACGCTCAGGGTCAGAGGTGACATGGATTAGTAAGGCAACAGACTGCCCCGTAAACCGGAGGCTAGCCCCACAGGACCTTAGGCTGTAAACTGGCAGAGGCGGGGCAAGACAGGACATACCTGCACAGTGCTGGGTACACGTGTGCAAGGAGAACTGGACCCCATGTGCACATGCACCGACACCCAGGGGTACAACCACGGTCAAGATCACACACGCAAACACCAGGGCTGGCCTTCCAGTAGGGCTCCAAGACCCCCTCACACCAGCCGCCCCCACACGCGCGGTCACAGCAGGAAGCTGCCCAGACCCCCTCCCTCCCGACCTCTACTGCCCCCTCTCCGGTTACCATAACTCCCCCCACTCGGAAGATGCAGCGAGAACATGCGGAGGGAGCAGCTGCCGCCGCCGCCGCCGCCGCCACCGCGGCCTCCCCAGCCCCCTTCCGTGCCCACGCACACGCGCGCCCCCGCCCCACGCGCGCGGCCCCCCACGCGCGCGCTTCGTCCGCCCGGCCCCGCCCTTACCTCGCACCGCCCCCCGGGGGGTCGAGGGTGTCCCCGATGGGGGAGGGGCCCGGTCTGCGCGGGGGAGGGGCGGGTGCGGAGGGAGAGGGGGCGGCGGCCCGGCTCGCGCCGCCCGACGCGGTGGGGCGGCGGCGGGGCCCGGGACGGCCTGGACGGCCGCGCGGTGACAGCCGCGGGAACGGCTCCCTCGGCCGCCGCTCCCGCCGCTGCCGCCGTTGCCCGGGCCCCGCCGCCGTTGCTAGGCGACCGCTGCTGCCGTGGCCGCCTCTGTCACGAGCCCCGTCGCCCGGAGACAGCTCGAGAGAGACGGGGGAGGGGGACAGAGGGACCCCCAAAACCAACTAGGCCTCCCATCGTCGCCTCGTGAAAAGGACCCCCACCCCCAAAAAGAGAGAGAGAGAAAGAGAGAACGAGAAACCCTTGAAGGGAGTGAGGGTTTGCAGCTCCACCCAGCAGAGGAGGAGCCCTGGATTCCAATGCCCTCAAAGGTCCGGCGACCTCTCCCGGGCTGGAGCGTCCACAGCCTCAGTAAAGACCTTTGCAAAGTGGAGCCCACAAAGTCCCAAAACCCTTTATGTCCCCTGCACATCGTCCATGCCCTCTACACATTCTATTTCCCTACGAAGATTCCAAACGTTCACCACCTATTAACTTCTAATAAACCCTGCCCTCCAAACCCCAAAACAATATATATATATACACACACACACACACACACACATATATATATATATATTCCAAAACCATTCTCAGCCTTTTCTAGGACCCAACACTGTAACCTTCACAGGCCACCTAACTTCACCCAAAACACAGGAGACCCACACCAAAGGCCTCGGCACTCTGAGGACTCTAAGGAGACAGAATTGTGCGGGCAGAGCGGCCAACAGCAGGACACATGACAAACATGCTCTGTGAGCATGTTACCAATTCCAGTGCAGACAGGTACACACGGCACAAACAAAAAACATGCCCCGACATGGACACGACAGACAGACATCACCCATTCTCCATAGACACTTCACCACCGCCTCCTGGCTAGCCTCAGAATGCTACCTACACCCTCGTGTCAGTTTCCATGACAATGACACACATCCCTGACCACTGGCCTGGGGTGCCGAAGCTGGCCCCCAAGGGCAGTGAGCCGTAGACCTATCAGCAGGCAGCTGGCTGGATAACACAGGCTCCTGGTTCTCTAAAGGAAGCCTGTAACCCTGGGGAGGAAGAGATAGTGGGAAAAAGAGGGTCTCATGGGGTTGGATGGGGGTCATGGAAGGGGAGTGCTGAGGAACTGGGCAGTGGCAAAGGGGTTTCCGGGGACTGAGGGCGTCTCTCTGCACCTTGGCTGCAGATCCCTGTTCTCTGCCTTCATCTCCCCTCACTGTTCCCATGGAAACCTTTTAAGCGAACTTCTCAGAGGAAGACAAAAATCTTTTTTTAAATGACTAAAGAGGGGGGTGGGGGGGCAGAAGGGAGGAGGAAGGGGAAGAGACAGATGGAGAGAGGGAGAGAGTTGGAGAGACAGTGAGGAGATGGGGGTCTGACGGAGTTCCACCCGGAGCAGTGGGGAGGAACACGGGGATCAAGGGGGAATGGAAAATGAGAATGGGGAGAAACAAGAAAGCAGGGAGTGACTGCAGAAAACCCCAGTCAACTAAGGGGGAAGAAGGAGGAAAGGCCATAGGCCTGAAGATCTGGGAAAAAGATGGGAGCTTGCGACACGGGTCTGGGGGAGGGCGGGGACTAGGTCATTCTCTCCAAGTTCTCAGATGGAGGATGCGAGGGCGCAAGCCAGGAGCACAGACAGAAGACTAAAGATCTAAGCAGATTATTTTTACAAGCACCAGGGAAACAGTCAAACTTCACTGCTGGAGAAGAAAAAGGGAGCAAAGCTAAGCAGTGTATGGATACGCGGGGGCCGCTCACCAACAGCCCCGGTACCCCGCGCAGCCCGGACGAGGGCGCCCTGTCCTCGGGATCGGGATCACGGCTGTTCTCCGCCCCCGCCCGCTCCCCCCGACTGTCCGGGGCACGAGCCTGCTCGGCCGCCGTACCATGCTCGCCGTGGGGCCGCCCCTCCACTGGCACAGAGACGGTGCGTCTCAGCAGTTTGTTTCGGCTGGACTCGCTCCTCCGGTCGCGGATCAGAAGGGGGTGTATCTAGGGGATTGGGGAGTGTGTCAGACCCCACGGGCCTGCGCCGTCCCTCCTCTCCCCTTGCATGGAAGGCCGGCCCCTTGCCAGCCCACCTGCCCCTTCCACCCCTGCCCACTTCCCTTGGCCCTGGTGAGGGGGCTTCTCATTCCCTGCTCTGCTCTCCCTCCATTTCTAGAAACAGTCTAGAGGATTTCCCGAACCCCACTCAGCGCTTTCCGCAAGTCCACAGGAGTTACCTCCTGAGTCTGGTTTCCCCGTGACCTTCAGTTCGTCCATTCTCCCTGCTTCCCTCCCAGCCTCCTACCTTCCTCGCCCCCTTCTCTCCCTCAAGCCTGTCACAGCTGCATTTATAATCAGTTCCACAGCTTGTCTCCCTCCCACAGCCCGGCTTGCGGCCAGACTGGGACCCAACCTCCCCTCCCCCAAGAGGGCCTGGTCACCTCCCCCCTTTTCATCTCCCTCTTTTACCCTCTCCCCCTCAGTCCTACCTTTCCCTAGGCCTCACCTCTGCTGCCCCTGGGAGTCCTCATCCTAACTTCCACCCCTACCAGAAGCTAGACTCCCACAAGGCCCCAGATCCACCATCCACCCAGTGCCACCTCCCAAGGCCTCCACTCTTCCAGCTCCATCTTTGCCTTCCCACTCCCACCTTCCTACCAGACAGGCTATTCCTGTTGGGCCTTCCTTGTCACTGCTGCACTGGCTCCCGCTCATGTTGGCTCTTTTTCCCAGACCACCCATTGGACTTCAAACCCTTGGTCAAGGCTGATGACCAACAGCAAATCGCTCAAATGTCTTTTGGCACCACAGCCAGGTCCACCCGGCCACAGCACCTGTAACCAGTCACCACGCTCCCTGTCAGACGCTTCTATGTCATCATCTGGACATTCTTCGTCCACACTGTCACCTGCCCTAGTTAGCCCCAAAGCCAATTCTAGCCACCACAGTGTTTACACAACTCTCATTACCTCTCCAGGGGCACCCTACACCCTCTTAAGATGGCTCCCAAATCACAGGGAGCGGGAGCCTTCAGAATCAGGCCCATTCCTACTATGGAACCAACAACACCCCTTGGACTCCTAGACCTTACATGACCACTAGCCACCTCCTCACTCTGGCTAGTCCAAGTCCTGTTCCTGCACGAAGCTCACCATACTCTGTCACCTGCCTCCTCAGGCCTCTCCTCTCTCCATGCCCTCCCTGAAACCCAACCTGCCCCGTAGAGGCGGAAGTAAACCTAGTCTGAAGCTCCATTTCCCTTCTCACTCAGGCCAAGATCCAACGACCCCTGACCTGTCTGTCAGTCCCTCTGGCCACTCCCACTTCCCCTGCCTTTCCTCAGGATCACCCAGTCTTTTCCTTCCCTGTGCCCCCGTGATGAAGAACTGGAGAGGCAGGGGAGGAGAAAGCTGAGGACCGCTTTGGAGGAAGGCCCCTCTGCCTCACTTGCTTTAAGTTACTCACTTTCCTTCTCCCACAATATCAATAGGGTGAAACCAGGAGGCACCCTCAAATTTTCAGAATCTCCACAGCACTGCCAATGGCCTCAAAGACCTTCTAGCGAAAGTCAAAGAAGGGCTAGCTATCTTCTTCTTAATACTCTAGCTGTATATAACAATCCCAGTGGCCGCCCTCCTCCCACCTCCTGTCTCCCTTCCTGTCCTTGGGTCTCTCCCCATCACCCTGTCCACGGTCCCCCACTCTGCCCAGCCTCCTCCTCAGCCCGCTCACCTCATCCTCATCCAGCATGAGTAGCTGGTTCCCCGAGATGATGCAGAACCGAGGGTTCCAACCAGGACGGTCATACGGGGAATGAACGTATTGGGTTCGGTGCAGAGGGGGTCCCCGTACATCTGGGGGACAGAGACACACAGACAGTGAGGGAGGGTCTATACTTTGGGTGTAGAAACCTAAAGTGGGAAGGAGAGTCTGCAAAGAGGGAAGGGGGTGCCACCTGCCTGAAGGGGTCTTGGGTGTGAAGTGCCTGGTGTTTTTTTTAAAAGATCAGAAGATGGTCCTTCACACTGAGTGGCATCATAGGAGGCTCCAGGAAGGGATTGGGCATGGCTCCAAAGATGGGAATTCGTCTCATGACAGAGAGGGACTTTGCTGGGGGCAGGAGAGGGGGGAAACTCCACCCATTCACTAGTGTTGAAGGATGGAGATTTATGGAACTGGCAGAAGACACAGAGAGGAAGGGCATTAAACTGCTTACAATAGGTGTGGCCTCACACATTTAGAGAAGAATATGAGGTACCTGGCTGTGGGAAAGAAGATGGTGTGTTGAAGAATATTTGAGTCATGAGATTCTGAGAACTAAACATTTTGAAGAGAGGAAGGGGGGCCTCCCCTCTCTTTCTCCCTTAATTCCCTCCTCCTACCCTGGTCGGCCTTTGGGAGACGTTACCAGGGAGAAGGTAGCTCTTCTTAGCATCTGGCTGTTCAGGGATCAGGGTGGGGGAGGAGGTAAATACACTGCTTGGATGACCAGAGACTGGACTGGCCTCTCTGTCCACAGCATGCTCAGGAGTCAAGAGTCAACCCACCTCTCCCCACCTAATCATAGCTAGGACAGGAGCCAATTCTACAGGTTGGCAGCCGCACCTGGCTGTCACTGGGCACAGTAAAGAACTTTGGAGGGAACAGAGGAAAGAGTGGAATAACCAAGCCTCATGACAGGGGAGCTTCCCAAGATGAGATCTGAAGGTGGACAAACTTCCAGGAGAAAAACAAATGGGACCACCAGTGTGCATACTCAGGTGCCCAAGGGTCTCCCTGCTCCGTCTTTGCTGCCTTGCTAGCGTTGTTACCATATACCATCTATGAGGACACAGTGAAGCGAAGTCAGAAAAGTTAGACTGGTGACATCAGAGTGATAAAACTAGGCTCAAGAGATCAGTTGGAGAATGTTGACAGGAAGACAAACCCAGTGCTGTCACCTGTGTGGGGTAATTAACTTGGGCACATTTCAGGAGAACTGACCTTTGAACTTCCTTCCAGCCCCTAGAGGACCTAACTTAGGAAACTCCATCCCCTCATGGATGGTGGTCATATCTCTCAAATTAACCCAAACTGCAAGTCAGGCAGAAAGATGAACACCTGGGAATTGTGTCTAGACCTTACAAAGCTTTCAGAATTTCATGTCTCGATGCTTTCTTGGAGACTCCTCTCATACTCTGTAAACATCAAGGATGGCCGACGGGGCTGCTTACTATAGGTCAGTGGTAGGGAAAAACCAAAACAAACAATAACCACAGCAACAACCAAAAAACCCAAAACCACCACCACCAACAAAACCCACTAGGATTTAAAGTCTCGGCACAGCAATGGCAACAGCCAGCACCCATAACTTAGATCACAGATACCTGAGGCCTAGGGACATTGTTCTACTGGGAACAGGAAAGGGACACGGGGAACCTTAGCTTAGGTACAACTACACACACACACACACACACACACACACACACACACACACACACACA
>JADRCG010005927.1:0-21274 GCA_019844195.1 Rhabdomys dilectus
CAGGCTGATTGGTACCTCCTCCAACAGTACTTGATTGAGTTGAACCTGAATGATAAAGATGAACAGGAGGAGACCAGCAACCTCCAGGAACAACATCAGGTAGGGACAAGCAGCTTATTCAGACTAACACTCTCTGATACCATTTGCCCATTGGATCCATTTGGCATTTACCCACCATCTTTCAAATGCACACTCCCAACCAAGCACCCACTCCTGGATGATAGTTGTTCATTAATCCATCTGTGAACAAGTATTCTCAGAAGTTCACCTCTTGGGAGACTCTGAATTATTGGCAAGTGTACCTTCCAATCTGCTTGAAGTTGCAGCCTAGTAAGGGTAACAGATGAATTACATGTCACACACTTGCTTATCCACATGATAGGTGGGTTGCTATGCAGGGCTTTGAGAAAGTTCTAGGTGTTGTAACAGGAGTTGTGCAGGAGTCATGTGACTTCCCAGGTAGGAATCACCTTGCAGGGGGTAAAAACAAATGCAAATATCAAATAATTGCTTCTCATTGTCAGTGGTCTGGGTGGCATGTGGCCTTCTCCATTCTTCCTGCAACCCAGTGAGGTCTCTTCCCTTTGCCCAGTTCTTGGTTTGCACTGACAGAAGTCTGAGTGGAAGCTTGCCAGCCCATGTGTTTGTGAGTTTTGCTTGATATTTTGGCTTGCCTGCAGATTTAGCAGCAATGGTTTCAGTTAAAAGGTCCATGTTGACATCTAGTTGAGGTGGTGAGAGGCAGCAGCCTGACATCTGACATACAAGTCCCCACCAATCTTGTGTCTTAATTCTGCTTCTTCTCCCAGGACTCAGAAATTGCAAGAGAGCTGGAACTGGCTACATCCCAGGAAGAGAGCCTCCTGAAGAATGAGTTGCCACCTCAGGAGCCCACTGCTGAACTCCAGCCTCAGCAGCCAGAGACTTCCTTGGATGAATCTCCTTCCTCAGAGATCATTCCTTCAATGTGAAGAGACACAAACAATGCAGAATGTGAGACAGCCTGGCTGATTCAGGGTCTTTTTCTCTTTCCTGTGTGACCCCTTGAGAGAGAACTGAGGTGACTCTGATACCAGCAAGTGCTCAAGAGGAGAAACAGGCTGTAGTCTGTGCTGCTAAAGGTGCAGTGACAGAATGTTGCTTAATGATTTTTTCCTGTTACACTTTTGGTTGAAATTTTGTTTTTCATGGTTTTGGGTTTTTGTTGTTGTTGTTATGTTATTGGAATATTACATGTTTTTGTTATTGATTTTCATTTTGTTAATGATTTTCACAGTTTATATTAACCTTCATATTAAAACCATTTTTTAAAATTTTTCTGAATAAAAAGTTGATTTGTATCTCTTGATACTTTTTTTATTTTATTTACTCATTCTTTTACACTCGAGATTTTATTCCTCTCCTGGTTCACCCTCTTACTGTTCAACAGCCTGTCCTGCTCCCCATCTGTGTCCCTGAAATGTCTCCAACGTCCCTCCCCAACCCTTACTCCACCAAACCTCCCCACTCTTGGGGATCCTTTGAGGGTAAGTGCACCTTCTAGGACTGAACACAGACCTTACAGTCCTCTGTTGTATATGTGTTGGGGGCCTCATATCACCTTGTTTATTTTGGCTGATTGGTGGTCCAGGTTCTGAGCGATCTCTGGCGTCCAGGTTATTTGAGACTGCTGGTCCTCTTACAGGGTCACCCTATTCCTCCGTTTCTTCCAACTTTTCACTAAGTC
This sequence comes from Rhabdomys dilectus, assembly GCA_019844195.1. Classification (NCBI taxonomy): domain Eukaryota; kingdom Metazoa; phylum Chordata; class Mammalia; order Rodentia; family Muridae; genus Rhabdomys; species Rhabdomys dilectus. Next base: position 1,727 of record JADRCG010005927.1, read on the forward strand.
AACTACAGAGGTCAGCAGCTTCTGACCATTGGCTGAATGTAAATATCTGCAACTGACACTATCAGGTGCTTGTTTGGTCTTTCAGAGGGCAGTCATGTTAGGCCCCTTTTTGTGAGCAGTCTATACCCTCAGTAATAGTGTCAGGTCTCCGGTCCTCCTCTTGAGTTGGATCCTTTGTTGGGTCTGTTGCTGGACCTTTAGCCTGACTGATGATCATCTCAGGCTAGAACTCTCTCTAGGCCGCCTAGCTCTGGACTGGTGACTGTCTCTCAATTTCTCCTTGCCTGGACCTGCCTGTTTTGTCCCATCCAGAAGATTCCTTCCTTTGGCTCATTTCTAGCCATGGTCTATTGTAACAGGAAGAGTTGTTTTGTCTCCAGCTTGCTGCCCACCACTGAATCCAATCTAGACCTACCCAGAACTAGCTCATTTCAGGATCGCTTTTTACAGGGTGCTTTACATTCTTTTTCCCCCTTAGATACTTTCTTAATTTACATTTCAAATATTATTCCCACTCTGATTTTCCCACAAACACATAATATCCACATACCATTTCTCCTTCCCCTGCTTCTATGAGGGTGTTCCCTACCTAACCACCCACTCCAGCCTACCCTCCCTGGCATTCCCCTACACTGAGGCATCGAGCCTTCACAGGACCAAGGGCCTCTCCTATTGATGCCCTACAAGAGCTTCTTCTGCTACATATATAGTTGGAGCCATGAATCCCTCCATGGGTACATTTTAGTTGGTGGTTTAATCCCTGGAAGCTCTGAGAGGAGGTGGGGTCTGGTAGATTAATATTGTTGTTCTTCCTGTGGGTTGGAAGCTCCTTCAGCTCCTTCAGTTCTGTGTTATAGTCTTCATCATTCAGATGTTCTCAGGCCACAGCGCTCAGCTTAGACATAGCCTCTCTCTTCTCTGCCACCTACTGAGGCACGTGAGACACAACTGCCATACGTGCAATGATCTAGGGGCAGACAATATCAATAATTTTAATCATTAAGTGTCAGTGGAATTGTAGTCTGTATGATTGAAGAGTACAATGCCAAAACCACCACCACCACCACCACCATCAACAACAACAACAACAAAACAGATAAATACTATTTTCAAAGGAAAGACTTGTTACCAAAGAAAAATTAGGTAACCTTTTATCAAATCTTAAAGTAGGAGACTCCAAAACTCTGGCCATGTAGTGAAGACTCACCAACATAAAAGATAATTTGACAAGACTGCAGAACATTTGTCTCCAATAGTAGGAATTAATCAATACTGCTTAGTATTTCTTAATCTAACATCTTAAAGGTTGAAAAATGCTTTCAAATATTGAAAATAATTTAAATTCTATGAAGAATATCATTGGAATTTTGATGTGGATGGTATTGAATTTGTAAAGGTGACTTTCAATAATATACCCATTTCACAGTATTAATTGAGATAGTCTATGAATGCAAGAAACCACTGCATTTTCCTATGTCTTCTTAAATATATTTTATTTTATTTCAATGCCTTTAAAATTCACTACAGTGGTTGGACATGTCTTATTTTATTCTCCTTACCAGGTTGCTCACCAACATACACACTCCATATATTGTATTAACTTTCATAAAATTCTCACTCATCATATAATATCATCCCAGTAATTTTCCATCTAACTATCTATTTAAAATGAAGGTATTTCCAGTAACAGTAAAACTCCTTTCGGTACTTACATTTCAAAGCATTTCAAGTTACCTGCAAATATAATGATTAGGTCAGATATTCACTGAAGTCTAGGGTGGGAAAGAAAATGAAGAGAAACAGAAGACATACACAACTTGTGAAGTAATAACAGATCTTTGTTGGCAGTTGCTAAGATATTTTTCTTTTGTTGAAAATTGATTCTTTCCTCATACCAGGTATCCTGATTACAGCTTGCCCTATCTTTCTCCTATGAGTTGCTTCCCACCTCCTCTACCTTCCTGATTCATCCCTTTCTGCCTTATGAGAAAAGAACATACTTCAAAGAATGAGCTTACAAACGTGACAAAATAAAATGTAGGAAGATGAAGCAAAAGTTATGATACTGAAATTGAACATACTAACCCAACCAGAGACAAAGGGTTCCTAGAACAGGCACAAGAGTCAGTGACCCACTTGTTTAGTGTTCCATAAAAATATTAAGCTAATAGCTAAAACAAAGATGCAAAAAACCGTGTGTAGGCCTATGTCAGCCATGTACTTGAGTTTCAGTCTTGATGAGCTCCTGTGGCCATTGCTTAGTTAATCCAGAGAGCCTAGTTCCGCAGGTTTCCTTTTCCCCTGTTTAATCATTGTGCCTCCTGTTCTACAGGAGGATCTTAAGGAGGTGAATGAAGTATGGAGGTAAATAGTGAGAGCCATGTGGAGAGGATCAGTGGTAGGGAAAATCAGGGAAGAAGTTGGGTTAAGTTTAGAGGACTAGCTGAGACACTGCCCCAGCAAAAAGCCAAAGCCAACAGCAGTAAACTATATAGATGTCTCTGTGTCATTATTAGTAAAAATCCAGCAGGACCCCAGAAGCCTTGCTTTAATCCCTGAGCTCTGAGTAGAAGATGTGATAGAGAGCTCCAATTTAGAGAATCTCTGTGGAAAATGTCCAATTGTGTGTCTCTGCCTCTGTTCACATTTGCTACCAGACGATATCTTCTGATGATGTATAGATACGTCACTGATATTTGATCATAAGTGAATTTCTTTAAAAATCAATTGAGAATTTTTTTTTAATATTACCAATGTTTTGTTTTACTCTATGACTAAAGGCTACCTAGTCTCTGATTCTTAATTTTTCGCGTACTGTTCAAAATGAGTTCAATCTAGTAGAATAGGCTGTAAATCAAAACAGTCATTGATTGGCTACTCTCAAAAGTTCTGAGTCCCCATTGCCCTAGCACAGACAGATTGCCTAGGCAAGACCTACTGTAGGTCACAGATTGTGTTGCTGAGTTGGATGTTCCTCTTTTATTAGCCTGCAGAGTATCATCCCTCACAAAACTCTAGAATTTAGGGGAAAGCCTCTACATAGGCACCAACTGACTTCTCTGTGTTTAGTGAATTGTGTGGTTGTTGTCCTCAGCAATAGATAAACTGTTAATTTGCAGATAGCATCCATTCCTTTGTCTTAGCACCAGCCTGAGTTGTTGAGTGATTTCAATGGGACGCTCTTGCCAAAAACTTAAACAAATGTACCAAAGTTCTGCCACTGGAAGCTTTTCTTGACTAGGGAGATGACCAGTTGAGACTGTATTTCCCAGAACTAAAACTCCTCATTAGGAGCACCATCATACTTTCCAGAACATTTCCACTGCATTAGGTTTACAATCGTCCAAATGTTTGCCCAGTTCTAGCTATATCCACTCCATCTCACCACTTGCTTGATCCTCCTTCTCTATCACATCGCCACCTGTCCCTGCTCAGCTGACAAACTCTACTTGAATTCTTCCTCCCAGTAAAAATGACAAGACCTTCTAAACCTCTGTTTCTAAACTTTCTTAATGCTGTTACCATTTATTTAATATAGTTCCTTATGTTGTGGTAACACCCAATATTATAATTGTTTTTACCCTTACTTCTTAGCTGTAATTGTGCTACTGTTAGGAATTATAATGTAAAGAGCTCATACACAGGATATCTGATATGCAACCACTGTGAACTAGCCATGTAACCTCAGTGCGGTGTGGCTGTAGAAGTAACTATTTAAGGAGGTGGTCTATGGCCCCTCATTTTTAAATAACTGCAGGACACTTTCATGTCTGTTCTAATCCATTTTAACACTTAGATTCAATACTCTGACTATATGAAGCCCCAGAAGAAGGAATATCGAAACTTGGATATCTCCTGGCTTCTTAGGAGGGTAAACAAAGCACTCACATGAGGAAATATGGAGATAAACTGTGAAACAGAGACTGAAAGTAGGGTTATTCAGAAACTGCTTCACCTGGAGATCCATTCCTTATATCTGTACATTATGTGGGTGCTGGGAAGTGCTTTGCTGACAGAGGCCTGATATAGCTGTTTCCTGAGAGGCTCTGCCAGAGCCTGACAAATACTGAGGTGGTTGCTCTCAGTCAACCATTGAAGTGAGTGCTGGTTCCCAGGTGGAAGTATTGGGGAAGGGACTGAAGCAGGTGAGGTGGTTTGCAGCCACATAAAGCAAGCAATAGTGTCAACTGGCCAGACTCCACAGAGCTCCCAGGCACTAGACAATCAACCAAATGATCCTCATGGAGGGATGAATGGCTCTGGCCACATATGTAGCAGAGGATGGCCTTGATGGTCATAATTGTGAGGAGAAGCCTATTGGGCCTGTGGGTGTTTGATGACCTAGTGTAGGGGAATGCAAGAGATGGAAGACAAAAGTGGATGCGTTGAGAGGGGAGCACCCTCATAGAGTGAGAGCTATTGGGATGAAATGGAGTTTTTGAAAGGGGTCCTGGAATGGGAAAATATTTGAAATATAAATAAAGAAAATATCTAATAAAAAATAAAAATAATTTTTAAAAACACATAAACAAATAAAAAGACTTAGAGATCTGGTATTTCTTATTAACAAGCTGCAAGGACTAATACCTAGACAACATCTGTCTTATTGTCACTCAACCAAACTGCTAATACTCAAATTACCAATCACATGCTCACTCTGGTTCATAGCTGCTCCCTCATCGTGACCTCATGGCAATTCTCCCTTTTCTCTTCATGTGGCTTCTCTACAATATTCTCCTCCTAGTGGCCCTTCTCTCTTACACTCCCATGTCTTCTGAGACCCCTGGAACTCCCATTCACTCCTGACTGAATTTGGAGCTCTCACTCTATTCTCTTCTGTCCAGTGAATAGACTGATGAATTCTTTTACTAACCAATCAAATGTGATGGAAAAATCATTTTTTATCAAACATAAGGTCTGCAGCCAGTTGTTGGGGCATACAAAACAGCATCTGAATCCACAGAGCAGAAAAGAATTTCCAAAATTAATTTTCAGACATTTGAGTTTCTTCAATTGGAAATTCCCTGTTTAGAAGTTTATCCCATTTTGAAAAGAATGACTTGTTCTTGTCATATAAAGTTTATTGAGTACTATATATGTATATTGAATACAAGCATTCTGTTTCTCTCTCCAGAGTTGGTAAATATCTTATCTTGTATGGAAGGATCCTGCTTTATCCAACTGACTGCCTTCTTACGGAAGATTTTCTGTCTCATGAGGTGCTATTGAATGTTTGTCTTTCTGAGTGCCTGAGTTATCCATGTTCTATTCAAAAATTCTCCTGTGTCAATGAGTTAAAAGCCATTCCCCAACTATTCATCTAGCAGATTCAGTGCATCTGTCTTTATGTTGAAATCTTTGATCCAAGAGCATAAGAGATTTTTTCCATCTTCTGATATCTTTGTCAATTGCTTGGTTCAAAGATGAAGTTTTTTTTTCATACAAACCTTTCCCTGGCTTGGTTTGCTATACCCCAGGATATTTTATATTATTTGAGGCCATTGTGAAAGGTGTTGTTTCCTTGATTTCTTAGTTCATTTGTCATTTGAATAGAGGAGCTCTAGTAATTATTTATTTTCATTTTCTTAGAAGTGTTTACAAGCCACAGGTGTTGTCTTGTGAATTTTTATTGGGTCACTTATGCATACTATCATATCATCATCAAATGATGAAACATTGATTCTTTCTTGAGTCCAGATTTGCTCAATTTCCATGCATTTATAGAATTTAAGTTGTCTGTTACACACAGCTTTATACAGTGGCGACCTTATAAAATACAGGAAACTATGTAATTTTTTTGTATCTGTTGAGACTTGTTTTGTTTTGATTATGAGGTCAATTTCTGTAAAAGTTCCACCAGGTGAATAAAGAAGTTATATCCTTTGTAGGTTGTTTAAAATGCTCGGTAAATATCTGTTTAGGCCTTTGGTTTAAAACATTTTCTGGATCCAGTATTTCTGTGTTCAGTCCTTGTCTAGATGACCTGTCCATTTGTGAGATTGGAGTGTTGAAGTATCCCAGTTTTGTGTGTAAGTGTCCCTAGGTGATTTAAGCACTAGTACTGTTTACTTTACAGAAATGTGTGATCTTGTCCCTGGGTCATACATGTTAAAAATTGCAAGGTTATCTTGGCAGATTTCTTTCTTTGATAAGTAAATATTGATCTTCCCAATTTCTTATATTTAGTTCAATTTTCCATTTTCTTTTGTTAGATATTAAAATGGATACACCTTCATGTTCTTGGAAATCATCCCATAGTACTGCCCTCTCCTAAATGCTGGTGTCTTCTGCTGACACTAGGCTTAAACAACATCCCCTCCAATGCTTTCCTCATTGTGCCAATCCTCAATTTCATTGCAGGATCACTTCTGCACTAGGACAGCAACTGCAACTGAGACTTTACCTTCAACCATAACATTCTCAGGTGTCTCACAATGTCAACACTCAGCTGCCTCTCCTGTCACTTTCATACCTTTAAAACCATTACCACTGGGTCATTCTTACACATACCGAGTCTAGCTGCAGTAGAAGTATATCCTTAACTATTTCTTGAACAGATTTTCTCTGTTCACTGAGCAAACACTCACTAGAAGCTTTTACCCTAAGTGGTTCTCGTCTCCTCTTGATCACTGCTAATTTCTTTGCTCTTGTTAAGTAGCATCAATTGTTCCAGTAACCCCTTCTCGTCTTCACTCTAAAAGCTGAGCCATGTGTCTGAAGCTGCACAGTTCTGCTTCTTGCTGGAACTAGAACATCCTCCTTGTTCTTTTATATCATTACCTGATTCTTTTTAAAGTGATTTCATTCAATGCCTAAGCTTGGCTGTCCTGAAATTTGCTTTGCAGACTGACCTTGAACTTAGAAGTCTGTATGGCTCTGTGTCCTGAATGCTGGGATTAATGGTATGATCAAACATACCTGGACCTAGGATTTGTACACCTGGAACTCTCTCTTTTCTAGACTGGCCTTGGATTCAGAGAGCCCATTGCCTGTCTCCTGGTGTGTTCCACCAGGCCTTAAAAAAATGCTTTTCATGGCCACTATTCTTTAAGATCTAGATCAAAAGCCTGTGCTTCCAGTCTCATGTTCTGGATGCCTAGCGTGCCCTCTAATTGTGGACTGTTTTCCATTCAAGATTTAAAGTGTAAATGAAAACAATAACCAGGTTATAGCACCAAATATGCCATAACTATTCCCTGTTAAACTGCAAATACAAATAACGAGCTTAGCTGTATGGGATCTTCCCATGAGATCATCACCCCTTGTTCTGGTTACTCCTTTTGACACGGGAGTCAGCTCCTCTTCTCTTCCTAGTGCTCATTTATTACTTGAGATTTATAAGGTTTTTTTATTATTTTTATTATTTTTATTTTTCCACTAACATCTTGCTAATCATCAAGACACTCTTCGTGAGAATAAGACAGAGGACATAGTATTTGCTTGTCTTATGTTTGGCTTCTTTGTTAACACGATTAACCTGATTCTGATCACACTAGGATTTGCCTACTCAATCTCTCTGTCAAGGGCAAAAAGCAGCCATATTCTTCACCAAAATTTCACAAACACTGACTCCAGGCTGTATATTAATGTCCTTCTCCTCTCAAATCCCTCAAGATGGGCTGCTACAATTTAAATCACTCTCAGCATAAGTATCTTCTATATTCCTACTAGGATGGCCCAAAAGCACAACTAGAAGCACTGCACCACATTCCAGATCCAAAGTACCCAACTGCACATTTTACCTAACAAAACCACCATCAAGCCTGTTACAGCAATACCACACTAATAATGCCAACTTCTCTTTTAGGATTTCCATTGGTGTAAAGAGACACTATGTCCAAAGGCACTTTTAAACAGTTCTACATTTCATTGGGGCTGGCTTACAGGTTCAGAGTTTCTAACCATTATCATCATGGCATGAAGCCTGGCATTATCCAGATGAAAATGACATTGGAGAGCTGATAGTTCTACATCTTGCTGTGAATTCTAAAAGGCTGTCTTAAGGGTAGCCAGAGGGAGATCTCTGTACCTAACCCCATGGTAACACCCTTCAGACAATAAATCCAGTTACTTTCAACAAGATCTCATCTCTTAACTGTGCCACTCCTTGGTCCAAGCATAGTCAAACAACCACCCCCAAGATAGCTAAGACAATCAGGTGCCAAAAAAAACTATGAAGATATCCTCATGCATGGTTTTGAATTAAACTACAGAGCAATAGTAAAATCTTCTTTCAAATGACCTTACTTATCACTATGAAAACACCTGTCATTTTGATTTTTCTTTAGATTTTTAAAAATCACTTCTCCCAATTAGCATCACAAATGTGAGATCTAATATCAGTTGTATCTCTCATCCATTCAGCTATTAGTTCTCGTCTTGCATTTAATATCTAGTACCCTTTGCACATTCTGAATTAGTACATAAAAAAGGCAAACTTAGAATTCATATTTTTTGAATTTTTCAATCGTATGATATTCTAATTGGGACTGATATCAATCTTTGCAAACATTCAATAAAGGAAATCTTTGTGAGTTATATACTTTTAGTAAGAGACTCGGCCCTCTCATTTGAGAATTTATCCTATTTATCTGAAGCATTTAATGCTGAGAAATGACTGAGAGCCTAGCGTTGATCATCCAATACAATCTGGCTTTATAACTCAGTATATTCACCTTTACCTAGCAATGTATCCTGGGTAATATCAATGCCACTTGCCCAATTTATTGTTTGGTAGTCATAGGTTCCTCTTTGCACAATTTTTATCATGAAACTGAAGACAAGCTTTCAACTCTGCTGTTGCCAAACATTTCTAGTCTTGTGAAATAATTCTGTTCTGAGTTGTCATTGAGTGTACCATCCATTTGACATAGAATAAATATATACTACAGGAATCAATAACAACTTTAAGTCTACTAAAATTTAACATTCATTAAAGGATTCCATTTAATAGTTTCATAACTGATGAAGTACTTTGTAGGGTGATATGCCATAATTGGATAAACTAAGGTTGTTTTTCTAGTAATCTTGAACCTCTCCTGCCCCTACTTTCAGGTTCCTTATGGTTTGTTGTGTTAGGTCCTTGTCAAAGTTCTTCTGACTGTGTCTGACTATTGTTCTTTTTCTTGTTTATATGTCTCTCCAACATTTTTGTAAGGCTTTTATCTTATAGATCCACTTTTCAATTGAGCTGGTACATTAAGCCAATATGGTTAAACAATAAAGTCAAAAATATCAATAAGAAATAATCATAATCAATATTGAACTAATTGCACTGAAGTCATTTAGTCATTTTATTTTCTGCTTTCTATTTTCATGATGACTACATGACATTACCATGATCAGGCATAGTCCATGGCATCAACTGATGCTCCAAAGATGGGGAACAAATTGTGTTTGTTACCTTAAATGAGGGGCCCAAGTAATGGCGTTCAGCCTACTCAGTGCCCATTTCACCTTACCCTGCCCCTGCAGAGGATCCCAAGGTGTAAACCCATCTGTCCCGGAGCCACGTTCAGGGAAACAAATGCCAGGAAACAGTGCTGGTTTCCCATTACTCAGTGATGCTGGGTTCTCTACCAATGCAACACTCAGAGAAGCTAGAGATTGTCATGGGAACAGTATGCTAGCAGCAATTGATATTACTCAGTTGTTCAGATAGTGTTACCCACTTTCATTTCTTCTTAATGTAGACATAGGAATGATAGAACAAATTCCATAGAATAAAAAATTATTTCAATTTCTGCTCTGTCTTCTCAAAATGAAAGACTGGCCAGGAGAGAATAGTAATATTTTTAAAATAGACAAGGATTAGTAGGTGTTGCCTTGGATATTTCATTTTATTTTCTGAAACAGGGTCTCAGGTATACCATATTGTCTCCTACCTAGCTTGCCAGGTTATTCTTAAGCTCAGAGAATCCTGCTTCCACTTTCCATAAGGGAGGCTTACAATTGGGGTTTCCAAGGACTGTGAGGGCAGGACTAGTCACCGAGAGAGATGATTTTTCTAATGTTGAGGCAATTATACCCCAGTATAGCTATAACCATTTTCTTCCATCTCTGCCACCTATTTCAAATTGTTGCTGTAATATGCCTGCTAATCACTGACACATAGAAATAACCTGACTGGATCAAGGTAGGTCAGGGTGATCACATCCTGGTATATTCTGTATGACATTTGTTATTCTTACAATTTTCCAAAAAGATTTACATAGGACCCATCAAATTAAGGGTCAGTATGCATTGTTATAATCTAAAGTGATATGATCAGATCTGACCACTGGACAATGTAACTGCAACTTCGTCTGAGTTACTTATTGAATTATTTGTTTTGCTTTGCTTAGATTTTGCTCTGTATGTTGATAAAGATGTTTGGGGCAATGACTCAGTTCCTAAAATAGGAGCTATGGTTCTGATCAATAGTGTGTGCACTCAATAAACCATCCATCTTTGACTTTTATAGGAGTTTATGTGGTTTGTGGGTTGAATCAGTAATCTGAATACAAGGCACTTGTTCTGTCAACCAAGCTATGTCTATAGTATTGTCCTAAACACTGTGCTTACCTCCACCACTACTGACTATTTTACTTTTAAGAAATAATATCATAGTATTGCTCAGAGAATCCCGCTTTGGTGACTTTGGCACTGAGAGGAGAGCCCCAAACCCAGCCTCAGGGCTTTTTCATTGGTGGCTACAATATTGAGCTTCCACTGTCAACAGATCTTCAGACTGTTTTGAGCACCTGATAACTGCAACTCTCTCTCCTAAGGACCCTTGTGGTAACATTCAAAGGCTGAGCACACAGCTTCATGAGTACACCCCCAATGTACACTAATTTGCAACCTGCCCTGCAGACTCTTCCTGGATGTGACTTCAAGCACTGACACATGATGATATAGGAGAACTTTCCTCCTCCCACATTCTTCCTGATGTGATTTTCATCAGTTTTTGTGGCTAATATTGCTGAAATATAAAAACATGAGATAGGATGAGACATTTCTGGGCAAGGTCTGAAAGGAAACAGTTAAATTCAGAAAAATGACTTAGGTGTTTCTGATCAAGTCTAGAGCAAACTCTAGACTTTTCTGTCTTTGGAAAGTGGAGATGCCCAATGACTATGACCCAGGAAACACTCTTGAAAGGATACCTCAGCTTCCTAAATGTACAGGGAGAAAATTAACAAGGAGGCAAAGGGTGTTCCCCATATCACCAGTCCCTTCTGAAGCAGCTGAGGGTGTTTGCAGCCCCATGGAGGGAGCAATAGTATCAACTGGCCAGACTACAAGGAGCTCCTATGCACTAGGAGACCAACCAAATGATACTCATGGAGGGATGCGTGACTATGACCACATATGTAGCAGAGGATGGCTTTGTTGTTCATAACTGGGAGGAGAATCCCCTTGGGCCTGCAGGTGTTTGATGCCAAAGTGTAGGGTGATGAAAGAGAGGGAAGACTGAAGTGGATGGGTGGGTGGGGAAGCACCCTCATAGAATGAGAAGGAGGTAAGATTAAATGGGGGCTTCTGAAAGAAAGACCTGGAAAGGGAAAAATATTTGAAATGCAAATACAAAAATCTCCAATACAAATAAAAATAATTTAAAAACATCAAAAGTAAAAAGATTTGGAGACCTGGTATTTCTTATTAACAAGCTGCAAGAACTCATTCCTAGACAATGTCTGTCTTATTGTCACTCAACCAAACTGCTAATACTCAAATTGCCAATTATATGCTCACTATGGTCTATAGCTGATCTCTCTTCCTGGCAATTCTCCCTCTTCTCTTCATGTGGCTTCTCTACAATATTTCTCCTAGTGGTCCTTCTCTCTTACACTCCCATGTCTTTTGAGACCCCTGGAACTCCCATACACTCCTGACTGAATTTGGAGCTCACACTCAATTCTCTTCTATCCAGTGAGTAGACTGATCAATTCTTTTACTAACCAATCACGTGTGATGGAAAAATCATTTTTATCAAACATAAAGTCTGCATCCAGATGTTGGGGAGTAGAAAACAGTATCTGAATCCACAGAGCAGAAAATAATCCCCACAAATTAATTTTCAGACATTTGAGATCATTCTATTGAGAATTCCCTGATTAGAAGTTTACCTCATTTTGAACAGAATGACTTGTTTTCGGTTTTAGTGCAGAATTCTATCAGGCCTTCCAGCAGGACCTAATACCAATTCTCTTCAAACTATTCCACAGAAGAGAAACAGAAGGAACAGTAACCAATTTGTTCTATGAAGCTACAATTACACTCATACCTAAGCCTCACAAAGACCCAACAAAGAAAGAGAACTACAGATCAATCTCTCTTATGAATATTGATGTAAAAATACTCCATAAAATTCTCGAAAACCGATTCCAAGAACACATCAAAGCAATCATCCATCATGATCAAGTAGGCTTTATCCCAGGAATGCAGGGATGGTTCAGTATTCAGAAATCCATCAATGTAATCCACTACATAAATAAATTCAAAGAAAAAAAACCACATGATCATCTTACTAGATGCTGAGAAAGCATTTGACAAAATTCAACATCCCTTCATGTTAAAAGTCCTCGAAAGAGCAGGAATTCAAGGTACATACCTAAACATAGTAAAAGCAATATACAGCAAGCCAGTAGCCAAACATCAAACTGAATGGAGAGAAACTGGAAGCAATCCCACTAAGATCAGGGACTAGACAATTTTGTCCACTCTCACTCTACCTATTCAATATAGTACTGGAAGTCCTAGCCAGAGCAATTAGACAACAAAAGGAAATCAAAAGGATACAAATAGGAAAGGAAGAAGTCAAAATTTTACTATATGTTGATGATATGATAGTATACTTAAGTGACCCTAAAATTTCCACCAGAAAACTCCTAAACCTGATAAACAACTTCAGTAAAGTGGCTGGATATAAAATCAACTCAAACAAATCAGTAACCTTCCTATACTCAAAAGATAAACAGGCTGAGAAAGAAATTAGGAAATGACACCCTTCACAACAGTGTCAATATAAAATATCTTGGAGTGAACCTAACCAAGTAAGTGAAAGATCTGTATGACAAGAACTTCAAGTCTATGAAGAAAGAAATAGAAGATCTCAGAAGATGGAAAGATCTCCCATGCTCCTGGATTAGCAGGATTAATTTAGTAAAAATGGCCATCTTGTCAAAAGCAATCTATAGATTCAATGCAATCCCCATCAAAATTCCAAATCAATTCTTCATAGAGAAAGAAAGAGTAATTTGCAAATTTATTCGTAATAATAAAAAACTCAAGATAGCGAGAACTATTCTGAACAATAAAAGAATTTCTGGGGGAATCACTGTCCCTGATCTCAAACTCTACTACAGGGCAATAGTAATAAAAACTACATGGTATTGGTACAGAGACAAGCAGGAAGATCAATGGAATAGAATTGAAGACCCAGAAATGAGCCCACATACCTATGGTCACTTGATCTTTGTCAAAGGAGCTAAAACCATCCAGTGGAAAAAGGACAGCATTTTCAGCAAATGGTGCTGGTTCAACTGGAGGTCAGCATGTAGAAGGATGCTAATTGATTCACTCATATCTGCTTGCACAAAGCTCAAATCCAAGTGGATAAAAGACCTTCACTTAAAACCAGATACACTGAAACTAATAGAAGAGAAGATGGGGAAGACCCTTGAATACCTAGGCATAGGGGAAAAGCTCCTTAACAGAACACCAATGGCATTGCTGTAAGATCAAGAATTGACAAATGGGACCTCATAAAATTGCAAAGCTTCTGTAAGGCAAAGGACATTGTCAACAAGACAAAACTGCAACCAACAGATTGGGAAAAGTTTTTAACCAATCCTACATCCGATAGAGGGCTAATATCCAAGATATACAAAGTACTCAAAAAATTAGACTCCAGACAACCAAATAACCCTATTAAAAATGGGGTACAGAGCTAAACAAAGAATTCTCAACAGAGGAAACTCGAATGGCCGAGAAACACCTTAAGAAATGCTCAACATCCTTAGTCATCAGGAAAATGCAAATCAAAACAACCCTGAGATTTCACCTCACACCAGTCAGAATGACTAAGATCAAAAACTCAGGTGATAGTAGATGCTGGTGAGGATGCAGAGAAAGAGGAACACTGCTCCATTGTGGTGGGATTGCAAGCTGGTACAACCACTCTGACAATCATTCTGACAGTTCCTCAGAAAACTGGACATAGCATTAGCTGAGGATCCAGCTATATCTCTCCTGGGGATATACCCAGAAAATGCTCCAACATATAACAAGGACATATGCTCCACTATGTTCATAGCAGCCTTATTTATAATAGCCAGAAGCTGAAAGAACCCAGATGTCCCTCAATAGAGGAATTGATACAAAAAAATGTAGTACATTTACACAATGGAGTATTACTCAGCTATTAAAAATAATGAATTCGAGAAATTTTTTAGGTAAATGGGTGAGTTAACCATTATCACTGGTAAGTGAATGTTAGCCCAAAAGCTTGGAATAGCAAAGACTCAACTCACGGACCACATGAAGCTCATTAAGAAGGAAGACCAAGTGGGGATGCCTCAGTTCTACTTAAAACTAGTAACAAAAAAACTCAAGGGACCAAATATGGAAACAAAACATGGGATAGAAAGTGAAGGAGGGTCCATCTGGAGACCATTCCACCTGGGTATCCATCCCATGTAGAGTCACCTAAGCTAGACACTGATGTGGATGACTGGAAGTGCATGCTGTCAAGAACATGATATAGCTGTCTCCTTAGAGGTCTGCCAGAGTCTGACACATTCAGAGGCAGATGCTCACAGCTAACCACTGATATGATCAAGGGTTCCCAATGGAGAAGTTAGAGAGAAGACTGAAGGAGCAGAAAGGGTTTGTGACCCCATGAGGAGAGCAACAATACCAACCAACCAGAGCTCCCCAGGCTCTAAACCACCAGCCTGGGAGCATATAGGGAGGGACCCATGACTCCAGCTGTCTATGTAGGAGAGGATGGCCTTGTCAGGCATAGGTGGCAGAGGAGATTCTTGGTCCCATGAAAAACGAACACAGAGTGTATGGGGGAATGTGAGGGTGGGGAGGGGGTCGTGGGGGCAGGGGGTAGGTGGGGGCACAGCCTCATAGAACCATGAGGAGGGGGCATGGGATAGGAGGTTTCTGGGTGGTGGGAGGAAGTGGGGTAAGGGGATAAAATCTGAAATGTAAATATAATACCCAATAAAAAATAAAAAATAAAAAAATAAAAATTCAGGTGATAGTAGATGCTGTAAAGAATGTGAAGAAAGAGGAACACTACTCCATTGTTTGTGGGGTTGCAAGATGGTACAACCACTCTCGAAATCAGTCTGGTGGTTCCACAGAAAATTGGACATAGCACTACCTGAGAACCCAGCTATACCACTCCTGGGCATATACCCAGAAAATGTTCCAACATATAACAAGGACATATGCTCCACTATGTTCATAGCAGCCTTATTTATAATAGCCAGAAGCTCAAAGAACCAAGATGCCATTCAACAGAGGAATGGATACAAAAAATGTGGTACATTTACACAATGAAATATTACTCAGCTATTAAAAATAATGAATTCGAGAAATTCTTAGGTAAATAAATAGAACTAGATAATATCATCTTGAGTGAGGTAACCCAATCACAAAAGAACACACATGGTATTTACTCACTGATAAGCAGATATTAGCCCAAAATTCGAAACAATAAAGATTCAACTAACAGACTATATGAAGTTCATGAAGAAGGAATAACAAGTATGGATGCCTAGGTCTTACATAGAAGGAGTAACAAAATACCCAAGGGAGCAAATATGGAGACAAAGTGTGGTACAGAAACTGAAGGAGAGGTTGTCTGGAGACCATTCCATGTGGGTATTCATCCCATGCACAGTCACCAAAAATAGATGCTGATATGGATGACAGGAAGTGCATGCTGACAGCAGTCTGATATGGCTCTCTCCTTAGAAGTCCCCCAGAGTCTGACATACCCAGAGGCAGATACTCATAGCTAACCATTGACCTGATCAAGGGTTACCAATGGAGAAGTTAGAGATAAGACTGAAGGAGCTGAAAGGGTTGGTGGGCCCATGAGGAGAGCAACAATACCAACCAACCAACCAAAGCTCCCCAGGGTCTAAACCACCAGCCCCGGAGCACATAAGGAGAGACCCATGACTCTAGCTGTATATGTAGGAGAGGATGGCCTTTTTGGGCATAGGTGGGAGAGGAGATGTTTGGTTTCATGAAAGCTGAACACTGAGTGGGGGGGAATCTGAGGGTGGGGAGGTGGGTGTGGGGGGTTAGGTTGGGGCACACCCTCATAGAAGCAGGAGGAGGGGGGATGGGATAAGGTGTTCCTGGGTGGTGGGATGAATGGGGTAAGGAGATAAAATTTGAAATGTAAATATTATATCCAATAAAAAAGGGGAAAAAAAAGAAAAGTTGTTAGAACCAACATCTTTTGTAAAATGTCAGCCCTCCTAAAAAAATTATCTTGATACTAAAATTTGTTCTGAGAATTGTATATTGCAAAATACACAGCCTTGGTGTATCTACTCATCAAGCAAGCTGAGCAGACTTGCTCAAACCTCTGATGTCCTGGAATTCCATCTGGATGCAGTGAAGACACAGCGTCAGAGGCTTATCAATTTACTCTTCCTCCCACCCCTCTTCTAATATCTCAATGCCCATAATTAACTTGAAGAAGTTAATGAAGAGTCAGCGCCCCTATTCTCTGGGCTTGAGGACTAAGGTGGTTAATATTGGGCTGTCTTTTTAGGGAAAAGTAGTGGTTTTGTTGGAATAGGGAGGATTAGCTAGGATTTATTTCATAGCCATAACCTGTTGGTAGAAATCTGTATAATTATCATCAAGATGAAATTATAATTTTTTAAATGGTACAAAATTTACTTTGATTTCAAATTTAAGGTTTTCATTGGTACGAGCTTCTTTTTTTTTTTTTTCCCGAGACAGGGTTTCTCTGTGTAGCCCTGGCTGTCCTGGAACTCACTCTGTAGACCAGGCTGGCTTCGAACTCAGAAATCAGCCTGCCTCTGCCTCCCAAGTGCTGAGATTAAATGCGTGCGCCACCACTGCCCGGGTGGTATGAGCTTCTTATTGATATAAAAATGAGATGAATATTGATACTCTCATAGGCATTGTGCCTGTATAACACATTTAAGAATACAAGGCTTAAACCCAGTCCCTCTAACTTTTTTAACAGATTTGAGATGGTTAACCTGTGAGTTAAGAGACTATAGCAAATTCATGGCTTTGAGTTCATTGTTAGGGTGTTTTCTATATTTTATTTAGAAGTAGCTGAGAGGAGTTAACAGACAACAGTCCAGATTACCTTACATGAAAAGTTGGTTTTCAAAACGTCAGAAATCCACAGAATTCATGTTACAAACATTTCTGTATTAATGTTCATTTTGATTAGAGATCTGTCTGCTCCGGACAGATTCCTGTCTTGGATTCTAAGAAGAAACTGAGTATCTTTGGAGTTACTTTAGTTGTGGTGAGACAGCCACTAGGCAAGAATTGCCTCTTTCCATCTACAGACAAATTACTGTCCAGAAAAGGATACATTTGCAGACTAGTCGACTGATTATATCTGCCTAGACAGAGTAACCAGCCCTTAATAATTCTGCATCACTAAGGTCTGTCAGATGATCCTGGGCCAGAAGGCTGAAGATCAAATGCTCCAATGTTTTGTAGTACAGGGACTGTCCAGGTGTTCAGCTGTATCTATAAATTGGCTAAGTTTTAGAAGCTATGCTTTGTTCTTCCCATAATTTCAGTTAACTCAGTCATTATGGATTTCTGACGGGGTTGAAAACTTATAGTCTCATAGCCAATCCTGGCTATTTAGTTTGAGAGAAAAGATTTGAGTGGATGGTTTTCAGCTGACATTCATTCTAAAACCAATAAAAAAAAAAAGCCAGGTTCAGAACTAAGTGTTTTAGATAGGAGAGATGACAGAGGTTCTGGTTAGTCAACAAAAGGATGGACTGGGTATAAGGACTATCTTTTACCTCACTGGTACATATTGCTATAATTATGCTTTAAATTTATTTTGAGAGAAAAGTGTTATTTTAACAGGAAGGATGATATGTAGGAGAAGCTAAGGTGGAAGGAGTACTGAGAGGAAGAGAAGGAGTAAGGAGAAGAGGAGAAGAAGGAGAGGAGAAGCTAGGTGATAAGAGAGAGAAAGAGAGAGAAAGAGGGGGGACATGGAGGCAGTTGTTCATGTGTCTCCCCCAGTCAAAGATAGTTGATATATCTAGGTTGTGTATTGGGTTACACTTCTGATTGAGCATAACCAAACTTATAAAGCCTTTGATTAACATGTCAAAAAATTGTATATAAGCAGAAACGAAAAGGGGGCATGGGATAGAGGTTTTCTAGGGCGGGGAAATGGGGAAAGGGGATGGCATGTGAAATGTAAATAAAATATCCAATTAAAATAAATTTTAAAATTTTCATGTCTTACACGAACACTGACAAAGAAAAACCATATTCTTTTAGAATAAGCTTTTGTTCATCTAATAAATGTAAAAAGTGTGGGAAAAAAGTAAGTGAAGCAAGCACCAAGAGAAGAAAGACAGCCACAGTCCAGTGTCTACTTAAATTACAATTATTTTGGATGAACCACTGGGTAGAATTAAAGAAAATTATATTCGTGTTTGAAATAATAAAAATACTTAGCAAATTCCTTAAACTATATATTTTCAAATACAGAATTAACATTTAATGCTAGTTGGCCTGGTAGGCTGTAGTCTCAGCAATCCTAGGAGCCCCACAGCTCCTCAAAGTGAGTAATCACATCATTCTATTTTTCCTTATTGGGTCTCACTGGTACAATGACATGCCAGAAATATAGCTGGAAAGTCCAGAAGTAGAGGACTATGAAACGTGCCAGAGGCTCTCCAGATACATCAAAATGCAACTTGTTCTAAAGCAAGGGATGATTACTTTATCATCGTATAGAAGAGCAAGAGAATGAAGATTACAGGTGTATAGATATCCAGATATATTCAGAAAATAACTGTGTCTGAACTTCCAGGCTAGCTCACCAGTAACTCATGAATGTGGCTTCAATAATAACCACTCTATCCATTACTTTTCCTATTTATAGATTATGTAAATATACTAAATAACTCCATAGCAATAATAGTACTTCCCAGGTATTTAATAAATAAGAAAATTTAGATACATAAAGCATCTAGTAAAAAAAAATAACTGTATAACTGTACCCTACACCATAGCTTTATAGCATGCTATCTTGCACAATGGCAAGTATGGAATTTGTTTATTAGATACCTAATAGCTTAAAGTAAATAGTATATGAAATTCATGCCTCAAAACCCCAGCGTTTGTAAGTATGCAGCAATTTTTAATATAAGGGTAAAATATATGCATACATGTGTATGTCACGTACAAAAAGATTTATCTTTGAAAGCTAATGTTATGTAAAACATATGCATTCTACTAAGTGACTAAACAGTATAACAACATACAATTGGAGCCAAGAATATA
>JADRCG010005937.1:0-17808 GCA_019844195.1 Rhabdomys dilectus
TATATATATATATATATATATATATGCCTACACATCTCATACAAATAAATATAATCAGACACATTACACATGCACAACTACCTATATAGATGAATACATACCACACACCCAAACACATAAATACAACCACAAACACATTTTCACACATCAGTACATACATACACACATACATACATACATACAAACAAACACTCCCACATATATACAAACACATATACACACCTACAAACACATAGTCCTACAAACACTCCCAAACATATACACACACACATACACACACACATAAATACATTCACATATACACACATATACAAAACACACTCTCATACACACACATACACAAAAACATACACACACTAACATATGCAAATACATACCCACATATATACACACACATATTTATAAACAGACACCTACACAGAAGCAAACACACACACATGAACTCTCAAACACACACAAATGAATAAATATACAGATTACACATAAACACACACAAATATCCATTCATAAGTACACACACACATGTATGTAATATATAAAAATACACAAATATTAAATAAATTATTGTATGTTTTCATACATTAGCAATAAAAATAAAATCAGTTCAATATTAATTAATAATCTCATTGCTGTCAAGTGTGTTCATTACTACCATTTCAACTCAAGCAAACCCACAGGCTTTTGCTCAGAGGAGTAAGAAAGCTGATGTGTATGATGCTTTGGCTTATGTCAAAGAAAGAGGTAGTGTTTTCTATGCTAAGTGGCTTTCACAATGCATTCAAAGGGCTGGACATTCACTGTCTCTGTTATCTCTGTCCTTGCAGCAGGAAACGATTCCTTTTGACCTGCGTTCATCTTAATTTACCTGTCACGGAGGAACTTTCCTTCTTTCCACTGTTGGACTGAAGAGTTATTTGCCTTTCAGTTAGCTACTCGAATTTCTATATTGTCGGAAAAATTGCAAATGATAGAAAGATTTTGATGTAGGACAAAGTGTGCCTGGTAATCTTCAATGATATTTGCATAGTAGCATGGCACTGCTGCTGATGAATAATACATCATCTCCCATGTTATACATTGAGGCAAAGGAATTAGAAATGGAGGAAGCAAAATAAGAAGAAAACAACATTCAGTTAATTCCATTCCAACTATTGCTTCTTAGGAAGTACTGCTGAGGGTTAGATATGCTTAAAAATGCCTGAAGTATTGAAACGTTGTATGTCTATGAGATTGTTGAACAAAATATATTCATAAAATTCCCAAGGTACAATTTGATGCACAGATGTAGGATCATAATGATGAACATTCTTAACAGACAGTGCATCTGCTTGCCTTTGCACATGAATGGCAGATACATGCTGCTTTGTGTCATCACTTTTTCATTCCAGCATCTCTGGCAACATTGATTGACTGTGATATGTTTTTAGACTGATTCTAGAGTCAGGTGAAGTGGGGAAAAAGTCTTTTTAACACTGGTTCAAGGGGACATTCACAATTATTACAGAAAATATTAAACTTTTCTGTATTGAATTTAAAAAGTTGGATGTTGAATGTGGAAAAGGGGTGTTTTAGGACAGACAGCAATACATCTACAGAGTGAAAATACTTCGGAATGAAAATGTTAGAAAGAAATTTAAAATCTAGTAAATTAAAATCTATGTATCTTCATTGTGATTTACTGTGATCAATTAGTTGCCTAACAGTCTATCATATTTATTTAAACTAATTGAGTTCCTACAGTACTGAATATGCCTGATGTACACATCAATCAGATGACTGTCAGGCTGACATTTCATCAAAAATCCTCTAAATCATTTTGATTCTACATCTAACTATTCAATGGACACACTTTTCTGTTTGAGATATTATATCAAATCTGTCAAAGAATTGGGATGTGCTGTCTTAATATATTTATCTAAATTTGGGTCCAAAAAATTTACTTCATATTAACTTCAAATTTCTAAACTGACTTTTACATTGCATCTTATACTAGAATCCAAACAGGAACAAACATCCACAGAAAGATGGAGTTTAATGTATCAAGAATAGTAGTAGTTAGGAGAAAATTCACCTAACTATTAAATAAGTTTAGTTCTTAATCAAATTGTAATAAACTTTATTAGTGTAGTCCAGCCTCTGGTAAATAATACCATATTACTATATAGTAGAAATATATATATATATATATATATATATTAAATATTATATATAATATATAGTAGCAATATATAATAATAATATTATATTATAATATATATATTATATATATTATATATATTGTATGATTATAATATATTATAATAATAATAATTTATATATATAAATTATAATTATATATATTGCTACTATATGTATATAATATTAATATAACTATATATACTATATATATGTGTTATATATTATATAATATATATAATATAATATATATATAACTATCATATATGTTATACTATATATGATATAGTAAACAGTACATAAAACATGTAAGATAATATGTAATGTTAGCATATATACTAACTCCTAATCAACTACTGGATTATGGAAGATAAAGAGTACCTTGTATCCACAGGCAATGTGTCTGGAATGATGATTTGTTTATGCATTTTAGCCACACTAAAAGTTGATCCTGAAATACAGTAGCCCAGCTCATGTTTAGCACACTTGGCCATCTATACTGTGTGAAAAACAGATCAATGTAGTATTAGAATACACATTTATCTGAAATTGACAATTATTTTAATGGCATAACTTAAGGTTAGTGAATTTAGTCATCCCTACTATGTGAAAAGAAGAACAGTCTCAGACTAAAATACATACTCATCTGGAATTGAAAAGAGATTGGCTGCCAGTTATGGGTAGTGTTCTTTGCAATTTCATTTACCCTCAAGAGAACATATAGCAGTGAATATGTGTTAAATTAACAAGCAATCAAAATGAACCTGGTCATATGATATCAACCAGTTTCATTCATTGGTTATTTTAGTCTTGCCACAATTAGTATTGGGGTGGGATGTAGCCATGGCAATAGACATGATTATTGTGCATAGGTACCCTATCATGGGATCCAAGTCTGAGAGAGCTACTTGTCTAACAGATCCACAACTTTAAGAAACAAAAGGCTCTGCTGAGTTTCTAGTGTCAAAGCATTCTTTACAAAACACTCATTCAATTGCTTTGAAAGGATATAATCAACTCCATCGGAATGAATACATTCTGAAATGGAGATTTCATTTTTCTTTATAGTGTTGTATCTAACATCTTCTGAATATTTGCAGGAAGTTTGTGTGTTAGTGACTTTTGGGTCCTTTTTACAAAACTATCTGGCAGAAATGACTTATGGGAGGAAAGGGTTATTTGGGCTCAGCTCTTCAGTTCTTTGGTTGTCACAGGGAAAAAGGCATTGTGGCTTTGTCTGTGGCATGTGCACAAGGCTGCACTATTCATGTGAAACTAGTTTAGGGATTAAAGAATCAAACTAGAACAAGGCCACTATTATAACCTTAAAAGCCCAATGACATGTTCATCCTCCAGGCACCAACTCTACTGCCTCCCAAATCAGCAAAACAACTAGGAAACAAGTGGCCAAAACATGAGCTTAGAGAAGAAATTATAGGTTCAAATTATGACAGTTTGGTTTACATGTGGTTTAAAGATTACAATTAATTATACCAAGTGTGAAAGTTAATAAATATTGGCAGCTAATGAGCTTTACAATCACCATAGCTGTAGACACATACTCCAAACTTGTAGACATAAGTGTTAGGAACTTTCTAAATTTGGTCACTTGAAGTGAAAAAAAAAGTATTTATGGCTCATAGCATTCCATGGAATGGCATCCTAAGCTGAATAAGAATGTGAGCTGAGCACTAATATATACCTCTGTGTTTTCTGAGTGTAGAGTCAACATAACCAGTGACCTACACTTCTCACTTTACTCACTTCCCCACTGTTATGGACTATATCCTCAAAGTGTGAGCCTAACTGGATCATTATTTAGTAAATGTATTTTGTATCAGTAAAAGGTAAAATAACTAATAGATATTACAACATTGATATCACCACGCAAAAAAAATGTCCTCAAATTTAAGAGCTCTAAATAGAAACCATTATTTTCTTGTATAGATTCTTTGAGTCAGGGAGGAGTAGCTTATTTGAATAATTCTATCATATGAGGCTGGATTCATCATGTTTGCCAGGGTTGCAGTCATTGAAAGGATTGGTGGCTTCTGAAGAAACCAATTTCAATTGTCTTATGGTCTTCTAACTACATTTAAAGCTTATTCAACTGTAGAGAGGTCACACCCAATACCAGAAATACAGCCAGCAACAACAGGCCTAGTGAAGTTGGAATCTTGAGAAGAACATATTACTACTAGTTTATTAAAAGAGCATAGTTTCTAGCTAGATCCTAAATATGTATCCTTGTAGTACTCACAAATATGTGTAGCCCTCACTTTTCATCAAAGAAGCTTCTCATTGCAAGAGAGATAATCAGGGAAAAATCACAACTTGTCAACTTACAGACAACAACTTATTACAGGGTTTACAGCTCCATTGAATGCAACATGTATAATACAACTTCTGTTTCTAAAATTCAGGGAACTTGTTAGAAAAGGGAGTGGAAAGAATCTAAGAGCCAGAGGGTTGGGACAGCTGCTATGAGATTGTGTTTCCTAGAAATGTGAAGGAAGTTTCACCCATGATTCCTCAACAATTTGGCTACATAAATAAGACTTACCCAAAGAAAATACCAATAGACATGTTAATGTGGAAAGGGAAAAGCTCATGGGTTTCCACTGGTAGGTAAAAAACTATAAACAATTAAGGAATGATGAGAGCTGGAGAATTATCCACTGAGGTTGACCCATTAAATGGTCATCTAATTTCAAATAGTAAGCCCTGAAAGCATACACATACACTAAATGGGGTCTGTGAGTTGCATTCTTATATCTTTGTCTGTGTAACGATTAAAGAAAAATACATTGTGTTTTGAGAGGGAGTTAACATGGGTATGGGAGGCTTTGGAGGCAGAAAATGGAATGACAGAAATTATGTGATTATATTTTGAGTTAATTAACAGCATGTTTCACAAACATACAATTATATTTTAGTTTTAAAGGTTCTAATTTACAAATGACAGTGGAGCTAATAGGGTTGTTTATGCTTTATTAGGATATGGGTCCTGGCTTCTTTTGTGGAAAATAATCTAATAGGAAACAAGTGAAAGGAGATGGTCTGTTCAATCACATCTAAAATTGCACAGTCATTTTTGCCATATAATATTGATTACAGAGTTTACTTAGAAGTAGTGTATACTGAGGCTGCAAAGGGCAGAAATAAAACAGAAATAGAAATCAGTGAGCATAACCTGAGAGGCTCCTGTAAAAGAGAATCAAAGTGATTCTGTTGTATAGATTATATACAACTCTTGATTATAGGACTCACACTGTTCGGTCACCCAATACACTCAAAGTCTAAAACAAATTGAATAAAATGAAGGAATCGTCATTAGAAAGCAAAGTAAAGCGTCAGTTTGGAGCGTCTATGTTCCAAGAGTACCACTCTATCCATCCAGGCCTCAGTGTGTACCCATCCAAATATGAGGCTTTACACATTTCTAGAATACATAAGTCCCCTGCCAAGTGTGAAAAATAGCAGTTTCATAGTGACTTGCACTTCACATTTTTATGAACTTAGTGACTAAGTTTCTAGAATTTTACTGTTGAATAGACTCTTTTTCACTTTGAACTGCTTTGGTCAAAGATCAGCTCATTCTTCTTGTGTTCTATTTCTAGGCTTTCAGTTGATCTTGATTTTAATTGATCTGTGTATCTATCTTTACACCAGTACAACCTTATCTTGATTACCATGGCTATTAGAACAATGCCTGAAATCATGTAGAATAAGTTCTCTGAATATGTTTCCCATAAATGTACTTCTCTAAATCTTAAACATCTCATACAACATTATAGAATTAATAAAACAGTCCCAGTAAAGACCACTTCCCATTGTCCCATTGTACTAGGACTGCTGTGATTCACACATTAACTGGGAGAAAATGAACAACTGTCTTCAATAAATGTCACGAAGATCTTCATTGTTAACTTGACTGAATTTAGAATCACCATGGAAACATAACTCTGGGTGTGTCTGTGAAGTTGTTTTCAGAAAGGTTTAATAGAGCAGGGAAGATCCAATATGAATATGGAAAACACTGTTTGATAGGCTGTGGTCCATGATTTAATAAAAAAGATGAATGGAGCTGGATAGAAGCATTTGTCATTCTCTGCTTCCTTCTGTCAGAGCAACCAGGCTTCCTGCACTCCTGTTATCACGTCTTCCCTGCCACCACTGACTATGCCCCTTCGTACTTACTGTAAGTCAAAACAAACTCTTTTCTCAAGTTTCCTTTGTCAGCATTTGATCACAGTTATGAGAGAAGCACACAATCGAGCTGGTTTCTCTAATACAAAGTAAAACTAAAATTTGCAGCATAAAATGATTAGTGGTAGGTGCCCTTAAGAATAACTGATTTTGGTAGGGAACCACTAACCAAAGAACATATGGGGGTTGATAAGAGCCCCCACACACACACACATATGAAGTAAGGCCCTGCCATATCTGGCCTCAGTGGGAGAGGACTTTCCTATTTCTGGGGAGACTTGATATACCAGGATGGGGGAATACTGGAGAGGAAGGGGGCTGCCCTCTCATAGGTGAAGGGGGGATAAAAGGGAGAAATCTATGAGGGAACATCATTTGGGATGTAAATAAATAAATAATAATAAAAAGAATTACTGCTTTTAGTGTGAGATGAGAACAAGAGAGGGTAATGAGGGAGTGAATATGATCAAAATACAGATAGACAAAAGCAAAATAGAACATATTATTATGAACAATTATTGTGTTTTATCCAGGGAAATGTGAAGTCATCAAATAGGAGTGGACATTTTATCTCATTGTATTCACTTAAGAAATCTTCATAGTATATATAAAAACAGGAATAGCAATTTTAGCTGAGGGTGTGGCTCATAGCTATAACCCCAGGATTAGGGTGGCAGAGGGAGGAGGATTTATATAAATCTGAGGTCAGCATGGGATTTATAGTGACATAGTGAGCTCACTATACAGTTACATTGTGAAACCTTGTTTCAAAATACATAAATAAGAACAATAGTTCACCATGGTACAAATACAGGTCTAGGCAAAGAATCAACTGGCCAGGGATACTTTCATTAGAAAACAAGTTTCTGGACATACAGAATTTGCCTTAGACAAGTACCTCAATATGGTAGTGCTACGCGATTTTCTCAAATAATTTGATTTTTGCCATAGCAATAAATTGAAAAAATAATACAAATAAGTATAATATTGAAAGTCATGTGCAATAATTTTAGTAACTATTATTTCTACATTGATGAGAAAATAAGCAAGTTGCTATACTATCAAGTAAAAAGCATGGTTTTCCAAAGTCCATGATATGCATCTTGTTATAACATCTCTTTTCATTTAAGGAAAGAACTGACTAGTGACACCTATGTTCTGCCACTCGTTAGGAGAATGTAAATCTTTGTTTTAAAAATCTCTTCGTTTTTTTTCAATATAAATTTTATCTCTCTAACTCCTTCCAGAGTCCAGTAGAATAAAACATATTTTGATGTGCCAAACTAGATAGAAATATGTTGAGTTCGAAAGGTTCAGAAGGGATTGATTGGAGAGATAATCACACTATTTTATGATTTGCTGTAAATTTTGTGGTTATAGAGTTTCAGGAAAAAGTGCTAACTCAACATGATTGAAGTTAGACTTTGTCACTTTGCTGCCTATTACAGAATATGGTAGAGAGAAGGTTATTACTCCAGAGAGAACCCTAACTTGAGAAGAGTCTGCTTTATTTCTATCTACAGTGGGGTTGCTTCTACTCAGTGCCACTCATCCTAATGTGAGGAATTGCTCTTGCTGTTTCCTGAAATAAGAGCACAAATGGTCAGTCAGTGAGTGCTTCTCCACCTTCCTATCACCGTGAATCTTTCATATACTTCCTCATGTTGTGATGACACCTACTATAAAATTACTTAGTAGCTACTTTGTAATTGAAATTTTGTTCCTGTTATGAATAGTAATGTAAATGTTTGATTTTTCAGGATACCTGACTTGAGACTCTCAAAGGAGTCACAAAGGACCTACAGTTTGATAACCAGTTACTCAGAGCATCTAAATCCTACCTCTTCTTCAATGCTTGACTCAGATACCCTACGTTTTGTAACAGCATCATATTGCCTCTTTTTCTTCAGTTTTTCCCTCTCCTTTGGATTCTAGTATGTTTGATGGAAGATGATTTTATTCCTCTAAACTGGTTAGATGTATTAGATTCTAGTAACTGTGTTCTTTCAATTAACATCCTGAGTGAAGACCATAATTTTTTATATTCATATAGAAATATACTTGAGAAAGTTAACAGATCATTTCATGGATAAATCTTATTCAAGATAGTTCAATAGAAACATATAAGAAGGAAAACAAATGTATACAAATACTAGCAGTAGTTTATATTTCTTTTTCAAATAATGTATCAGAGTTTCATAGTTAATATTTTTAAATTTTATCAATTAGTATGTAACTTGGCCATTAACATGTGATTTAGATGGTAGACAGTCTTATAAATGAGCATTGTAAAAGGAAACCTAAGATTATACTAAACAATAAGCCTAGGTTCTATTGTTAACATAGACAACATTAAATATAGCATATATTTATCAAAATACGTTCAAATGAACACAGATTAAAATAAAGTCAGCCATTAGTCTATGGTATTTTCAGCTATAAATAAATAAAAATGTAGACCAATATTTAAATTTTTTATTTTTGGTAATTTAGTGCATGAATATAATCTATTTAGATTGCATGCTTTGCCTCTGAATGCACACATTTTTGAGTCCAGATTTTAAATATTTTTTAATTACCTAAACTTTATAGAGACCTATTTTGATGGATATATAATATTTTATTTGGTAAATAAATTATAATTTCTTTAATGAAGCAAGCATTTTAGGAACTGATTTTTATTTAATTGTATTACTTATACAGAAAAACATACAGGATAAAATTGGAATAAGCAAGCAACAATTATAAGTGCTGATCAACTACATGACTCAAATTAAAGATGTGTCAAATTTATTAAAATGCACCAAAATCAATATTAAAATCACATGTGGATAAAAACAAAAAACAATGAAAGTCATAAAAACATCAGAGAGTGCTAGCCCATCATTAGCAATCTCTAAATTTTTGCATCAGATCTTATGCAAGCATCATTGACAGATTTAACTATATATTATTGTCAATACTGAGTTTTGAGTTACAACATTCTCTATTAACTATATGCTTACTGAACATTAAAAATATGATGACTAAATATGATATCAAAATTCTAAAATTTTACTTAGGTGGAACATTAGATCCTTAACATCTGCCTTCTCATAACTCAAAAACCTACCTCTCAAATGGCCCAATCTACACTGGTGAATCTTTCAACGTCATCTTCAAAGGCTTAGTTGCTTTCTAGACCTATGGATATTTCCTCACTGTCATGTATTTGTTATTATCCATAGCCCCTCTTTTTTATGAATATATATCCTACTCTATCTCCCAGGAACTCCATTTTGATGCTACCATTTCCACTGAAACTCTGTACCTTGTTCACCCCGACTTGCTGTTTTATTCTTTCCAGTATAAATCTATGCCAGTTTTCCACTACTTATTTTCTCTCTAGGCTTAAACTGTAACCTCATAGAGATGGTTCTCAAATAAATATAAACTAATACTAACTTTTCAGGATCTGCTTTCTGCCCCTCTGTTGGCTACTTCCTTGATTTTACATAATTACCTCATCCCTATTCTTGAAATATATTATCTTATTTCCCACCTTAACATTGACATTTCATACCTTAAGGGTACAGAGTTTAAAAATTATAATTCATAGATATAATCATATATACCACCTGTTTTAATGTAGCAGGAAAATATGTTTGTAATATTTCAAGTGGTTGAAAGAATCTGTGGGAAGAATAATATTTCATTAATGTGAAAGGTTTTGAAATCCAATTTATGCTCATAAATGAAAATTTAATTATTTATTTTAGATTCATATGTTTTATTTTATGTGCATAAACATTTATCTTCACGTATGTATGTATGTATATGACAAATATGTCTGTTGCTCTTGTGGTTGAGAAGAAAGTGCTGAATCCCCTGGATACTCAGTTACAGATGACTGTGAGCTGCCATGTGAGTGTTGGGAACAAAATCCAAATCTTCTCCAAGAAAATCCAATGCACCTGAACCACCTCTGTAGCTTCAGTAAACACTATCTTCTGGAAGTAGCTATGTTTATGTGTTTACCTATTGTGTGCAGCCCATTCATCCTGTAATAAATTTTAATATTTGAAGCAAGTCCACAAGATCAAAACATTTAATTTGCATCTCCTTAGAGAAAAGTTCAAGGTTTTAGAGAGAGTAAGCCAGTACCAAGGAACAATTGGCTTCTCATCTGTCAAGCAACAGTGCCAACAATCAAGTCTGTATAAATGTTACTGCATCTCAATTATGAGATTAGGTAAAGACTAGAAATTACCTTCATACATGGTTCTTTCAGATGAGTTTAGTAAATTAACATAGTAAAATGCATTTCTCTGTTTTATCAGCTAAGAAGCATTTTATAATGCTTTTGCTCTTTAAGGCAGTTCAGATTGAACTGAAAGTAACTCAGATCAGGTTGATTTACTAAATATTATATTATAAAAATGTATATTATATTAGTGTTTAGAAATATAATTTTTTCCAAGTATGGTTTATAATGCATTTTGTTGATATTTAGTAAGTTGTACAAATGCTACTGTTAAGAGACTCTTTTAAAGTCACATTAAAAAATTATTGCACCATCTTATTCTGGTTAGAAAACAACTCTAATTTAAATAAAGGCCTGAACATCAAGTTTAAAATGCATAGAGTAATAGAACAAAGAAAGAAGAATCACGGTAACACCCAATCTCACAGGTTTGTGAAACAGTTCTAACTCTGCCACTTCAGAACAGCACCAACATTTGTCAATGTGAAGACACACTGCAAAACCTAAGAATAATTTTCAGGGCACTGTAATTTTCTCTTCACCAAATTGCTTTAAATACAGCATTCTTTAAAACATTTTCCTCAAGACTTAAGTGCCCATTTATCTAGCCTAACTAAAATACTTTAATTCATACTGTAGTTTCTTTTGTATTCTCTTATACCTTCAAATATTTCTTTTTATTTTGTTCTTTTTTTCTTCTCCCCTTTTCCATTCCCCAATATTTATTATATTTGGGGTATTAAGACAGTGTGTTTAAATGCTTTGCTACTGGGCTAAATCTCTAACAACCCACCCCAATTATTTCTTAAAATAAGTCAGCGATGTTAGGATAATTTTCTTCTTATGTGAGATTTCTATTTAGCATGCAACATTTTTTGTAGCATTTTTCCAGAGAAGATTGTGTTTTCAAAATTGCAGCCAATTATCTCAAATTCTGTCACTGTCTTATCAACTAACTTTTTGCTCTATTCTAAATATACAGCTATTTCCAAAATACCACGGCATCTTTACTGCAAGCATATTCCATCTAAAGAAAGTAGAATCTTTGTTCATTCTAAAAATCAATTTCTAATCTGTTGAAATTTTAGCATGGGATTATAGAAGTCCAGGTGCCCCTACATAATCAATAGAGGTTTCTAGTTTCTTTGATACATATATCACATCTCTAGTTGTTTTCTGCACTGGAATCTAAAACTCCTTAAGGAGAAAAGGATTCAATGTCTATCATACCTATTAATGTTGATGTATTGTGCATTTCCTACAAATCAGAAATATTACTGAGGCACTGAGATTTGCAAGCTCTTTCCAGAAATTTTTCTATGTCCTCTGGCTATGTCAAATAGAGTAATCAACCAGTGTCAGCAATAGCCTTCTAAAATATGTTTCTAAAATAAAAGAAAAATAAAGACCACTTCTTGAGCCATGAATGTTGTGTGAGAAGATATGAAGGTAACATCAATCTTGAAAGGATCCTTGAGTCATCAGGTAAATTACAATGAAGACTAATATTTGAAAGAACTCTTTATTTGAGAGCATGTCCAAAATGAGCTTAAATATTCAGTAAACCTTGTTATAAATAGATGTACTGCCACTTAGGTATTGCGGTTCCACTTATGAGCACAGCCGAGTTGATTTAATATTACACCTAGGAATGATAAATGAGCATTGGCTTTGACTTACAATCACTGGCTTCAACAGTCCCTAACAAAAGAGGCAAACTGTGGCAGGCTGTAGAGCGCTGTCCTGTATTTCTCTGAAGCCAGACATTGGCTTCTCTTTAACTATTAAGTCCTAGATAGTACCTTCTATTAGAATGCTGTTTTTTTTGAAAGGAGCCTTTTGTGAGCATATTCAACTTCATTAATGAACACCTTTATGCACAGCAACACTTTCTATTTTACCTTTATATTATGAAAATATGTCTTTGAGCCTGTGAACCAGCCTTGTTTAGGTTCGAGCTTTACTTTCACTAATTTCTTACATCCCTCAGGCTTCTTGAATTGAAAAGGAGCATTTACAGGAATTAGACTCCAGTTCATTCAGTCTAACTTGTGGCCTGGGGATCTCTTGAAGCCATGGACATTTGTAAAGAAAATAATATAGTAAGACTGAAGGAAGTAGCAATACAAATTTATTCAAAATTAGTCCTTTCTTCTGTTCATTTTTTACATTGGCTTCTTCAGTAATATGCTTTAAAAACATATTATTATAGGACAAAAGTAACTTCCTCCAAAAAG
This sequence comes from Rhabdomys dilectus, assembly GCA_019844195.1. Classification (NCBI taxonomy): domain Eukaryota; kingdom Metazoa; phylum Chordata; class Mammalia; order Rodentia; family Muridae; genus Rhabdomys; species Rhabdomys dilectus. Next base: position 12,865 of record JADRCG010005937.1, read on the forward strand.
GTGTTCTGTTTCTGGAATATTCATAATATAACATTGTTAATAAGCCAACCATTATTGATTTACTCTTATATGATTTGTAAACATTTTGAAATTGTGTTTTATTCAATAATTTCAAAGGAATATTTAGAGACTGCAGTGATATGTATGTGAATGTAATGTATTTCCTGTGTAAAATGAACTAAGGTATGGATCTGAGGAAAAATAGCAGAAAGAGAGGGAGAGAGAGAGAAAGAGAGAGAGAGCTATGAGGCAGTTAGTCCTTTCTACCTTAATGCCAAAGGAGGAAGACTCCTAAAAAAGAATTATAAGCATTAATAATAATACCAGGGAATGATAAAAGGGATTTAGGCCAAACCTTTTGGAGAGCTTAGCACACATTTCCTCTAATTGTCTGAATTATGAAGATAGCTTTTAAGACATATAAAAATGCAGGAGTAAGATTCAGACAATGAGTAACTACCCTAAAGAAAATTTCTGGAAGGTTGAAGTTAAGAAATAATTGATCTGTAGGTATATAAAATAACTACATAAGGTAGATTATGACACATTCTGAATGTTCCATATTCAATATTATCCTAGATCAAGGTTTATTAAATTAAGTTTCCCTAGCATTATAGTATTATAAATTATTGTAAATTACACCAGAATTTCCTATAATTATTATTTAACCTCACTCTCCAAAAATGAGCTCTGTAAAAGAGGACTTTATCTCTCTTCTAATACTCTGAACACTTAAATATTGTCAGATTCATGGAATATACATAATAAATAATTATAAACACTGATGTAGAGTTTATAATTTTGCTGATATCTTTCAAAACTATTTAGATTCTAGTTATTGGGTTAGCTGCCAGTGCGGTTATTTATCAAGGCAGTGATAAGAGAACGTTGAACTAATATAACTTTCTAATAATACTTTCCAATATAATACTTTAACAATAATACTTTAACAATAGATGAGAGTTGGACATTTGTTACACTGAAAAAAACCAAAAGGTTATGTGAAGTCCTAGACCAAGAGATTTTGGATACACCACACTTTATTCACTGTTATCTGGGGATAAATTTCCATATAAATCTGGGAATTCACATCAATGCAGAAAATAGAATATTAGCTAAAAAATAAAAGACACATAAATATTATCAGCCTACATACCAGAACAGGATTTCTCAAGTACCAAAATTTTCCCAATGAATTTTAAACACTTAACAAAATCTGTGCTTTCTTCAAAGACTAAGTCTTGTTAATAATAAATTTAGGTCATCTACACTAGCTGGTACGAGGCTCTAGACACATATACAGCAGAAGACTTCCTAGTCTAGCCTCAGTGAGCAAAGACATGTCTAACCCTGGAGAGACTTGGGGCCCCAGGGAGTAGGGAGGACTGGCCAGGTGGGGTACTGGGAGTGGGGACATCCTCTTTGAGTCAGGGGGAAGAGAAATGGGGTGAGGACCTGCAGGAGGGCAGACTAGGAGGGGGATAATGACTGGACTGTAAAAAAGATTAAAGACAAATATTAAAATAAGTAAATAAGTAAGTAATTAAGTAAAAAAAATTTTCATTGTAGAAATGAAGAAGCCACACAACAATAATTTGTTGACAGTATATATACGTGAATTCTAGGCATATGATTCTCTATTTTTCAGTCCCATTTTTAGTATCAACTATTTAATAATCTGATGACTTTATAAGTCTCCCATTCTTATAATGAGATAGGGCACATTCAGTCATTCACAGAAGAATGTAGTTATTATTGAAATATAACCACTTGGCATTTGGGTTTATATATCAATCTTTTATAGACTTCATTCAACTTGACGTTTAAGGGACAGAACAAATCTTTGTCTGAAATGTATCACAGCTCCAATGCTTGAGAACTTAGAGTCTACGAGATCTTAATTTAGGATCTTGAGAACAAATGATCTATGTTCAACTATGAGTTTAAGAAAAATTTACTGAGATCATAATGAATGTAACAAGGACACTTGTGAGAATTATGCTAGTGTTAAAATCATAAATTATTATTTGTTTATGTCAAGATACTATATTTAATATAATTTGTTCTATATTATTATTCTGTATGGCATTATACAGTATAATCTCACATCACACAAAATGACCAAGGCTTATTGGATTGCCAGAAATGATGAACAGTAAATATTAAAGTTACAATCTAATCATATGGTTGGTACAGTTTATAGCACCAGATTTTCTTTGCTGTGACATATTTTCTCATAGATCAACTTTTTGTTATGTCTTCTCTAGACATCTTTCTATCTGGTACAATATGAAGCTTACCTCTTCATTTTCATTTCTTTCAATACAGTTTTAATGAAAATATACAAAATATGCAGTACAGTGCTTGAATCATTTCAATAATTTTTCAACTCAAGTGCATGCTTCTTTGTCACAGTTTCAAATCTATTAGAGAGATTATTAGTTAATAAGATAGTGCTGATGGATTGTGGTTGTATGATTTTGGCTACCAAGCTGCATAGGCTGACTTGGTCTTGAGTTTCTAATTTTCCTGCCTCAGAGTCCTGAGAACTTGGATTATTTGTGTGCAGAGCTCAGCCCAGTTTCACCCTTTATTTTCTGTAAAATTCCTCTAGTAGTGCCTCTGTTTAAAATAAATAGGAAGGAATTTTATTTTTCTAGCATATCCATGTATAAACCTTTATAGAATCATGGATTACAGCCCTGTGGGAGTCATCACTCAGAATCCCATCCTTTACTTTACCATCATTCCTTAGGCCTGTGTTCAGTGGGGAGGAAACAGAAATCTAAACGTTTGCATCTATTCAAAGACACAACAGTAGAGATGGATTTCAGACGGATGAAGCAGATTCTTTACTGCAATCCATTTTTGGGTTACTAATATCCAATTTGTATGAGCTGGGTTTGACATATGTTTCATCATGAATAAATAAATTTTAGAGCAAGAAACAACCGGGGGGACAAATTTATCGGTCACATTTTATGGGCAATAAGACACAAGTCTACACAGGAGAAGTGGGAATTTGTTCCTTGACATTTTGTTTTGATCTTTCTACTTTCATGTGCAGTAGCACACAGTGTTGTTATTCTTGGATAACCTTCCTGACTTTTTTCTTCTATGTGAGGAAGTCTGCATCTAGGGACTTACATGTTCTTTAATGCTCTATTTAGACAACTATTAAGAATACTTTTACACTGGCATGAGCTTTTTATTTTTAATTCTGTCCTTCTCCTTCAGTTTGGTAATGAAGCACTTGCAGAGAGGAGGTGAAATAACCAATTTAGAGACACAATCAACTCATTTAAATTCTTTACAAAATTTTAATAGGTCTCCACAGAAGTTTAATTAGGTTGAAAATGATTCAAGCAAAATCAGATTATGCTATAAGACTTAGTGAATATCTCTTCTCCAGGCACTTAAAAATTGTTTCTTAAGGATAGGAAGGGTGGGGAATAGAAAAAGGGAGGAAGGCAGAGACCAAGATGCATGGGGCCAAGAAACTCCCTTTAGAATTCCCAGAATACCTCAAGCCAATTCTTCCAGTATGGTGTCAATAAAAGTGGCAACAGATTTCTGGGAAATTATTTCCACATACACTAAAATTTTCACCAGAGCTATGCAATCCACCATCTCTCATTAAGTGTCTCTATAATGTACAAGTTTTAAATCCTGTACCCAGAAGCAGCATTTCTACAAGCTGTGGTGGGATAAGGGTGTAGTGCTTCCCCAGACTTTCCATTGACTTTGTAATCATGCATCCAAGACACTTAAAAAAATCATTTTATTCATTTACGTTTCAAATGATATCCCCCTTCCAGGTTTCCCCTCCACCAATCCCTGTCTCATTCCCCACCTCCACTTTGCCTCTATGAGGGTGCTCCTCCACCTACTCACCCACTCCCACCTCATCCCTCTAATATCCCCCTATGCTGAGCATCAAGCCTCCCTCACATTCCAATGATGTCAGAAAAGGCCATCCTCTGCTACATATGTTTCTGGAGTCCTGGCTCCATTCATGTATACTCTTTGGTAGGTGGTTTAGTCTCTGGGAGCTCTAGGTGGTCTAATTAGTTGATATTATTCTTTCTATGGAGTTGCAACCCCCTTCAGCTCCTTCAGTCCTTCCATTAGCTTTTCCATTGGGGTCCCTGGGCTTAGTCAGATGGTTGGCTGTATCTGCATCTTTATTGGTCAGGTGCTGGTAGAACCTCTCAAGGAACAGTCATATCAGGCTTCTGTCAGCAAACTTTCTTGGCATTAGCAATAGTGTTGGGGTTTGGTGTCTGTAGATGGGATGGATCCCTAGACGGGGCGGTCTCTAGATAGACTATCCTTCAGTTGTAATTTTTGTCCCTGTCTTTCCTTTGAACAGGAACATTTTGGGGTTTAAAATTTTGAGATGTATGGGTGGCCCTATCCCTCTACTGAGGCTTGTGTCTATATACTGGAAGTTGTCTCTACAGGTTCTATTTTTCCTTTGTTGGATATTTCAGCTAAATTCATAGTCGTTGGCTCCTAGGAGCCCCTTGCTTCCCTGGAACCTGGGACTTTCTAGTGGACATGCCAGTTCCACTACATCCCCCACTGCTACATGTTTCTATTCAATTTCCTGATCCTCTGTACTTCTCTCCTGTCCCTTCCAATATCTGTTCCTGTGCTCCTTTGTCCCCTCCCACTTCTCACCTTCCTTGATCCTTCTCTCCCTTTCCAAGACACTTTGTGAGATAAAATTGAGTCATGCAATACTTTTTTGATGAATTTAATGTAGTTACAAACCAAAAAATAAAATACAATACAGAATTCAGGATCTAAAGAGTTAAATCAAAGAATAAAGCAATTTAAAGGAAGGAGATAAATAGTATTGGAAGACTAAGTTTGCAAAGCATTCCCAGAAAACTTGATTAATTGTCTATAGAGATAAATTCGCGTGTCTTTTTTTTTTTT
>JADRCG010005953.1:0-10076 GCA_019844195.1 Rhabdomys dilectus
ACAATATTTAGTCCAGTTGTATTTCCCTTTGCAGAGGAGTTGGTTCTACCTCCAAATGCAAATATTCTATTTTTTTCAGACATACTTTATCTAGGAGAGCAGCAACTTAGTTTCCAATTCTCTCAGTCTTCAGTCACTGACATGCATGTCATACTTGGGTCAAATAAGATAGATTCACTATTCCATTAGGAACAGAACATGGCAAAGTAAATAATAAAATAAGCATACACTTATTGTGCAGGCAGTTCATAATTAATTGTTCCAGTGACTTAATGATGCCATAAAGACACAAATTCTTTGCATTCTCTTGTAGCATCATACTCAATTTTATTCAGTGTTCTTCTGTTTTAAGCACTTCTAGACATGATAAATCTTGAGATAGAAGAAATTTTCTTTTACTACATAGAAGACTCATAAAGGTTTTCTTAGTAAATTATTAACCACATATAAGACACAAGCCCTGTTCTGAACCAACACACACACACACAAAAAAAAAGATTTGACTTTTGTTTAATCAAGGTCTGAGGTATGGTGGGTGAGTCCTTATTCTTTGAGGTAAGGGCTGAGTGGTAAAATGTGAAGAATAATTCTCTTAAATCAATGATGACTGTTCCTTAATTCAAAACAAAACGGAAGCATTGCTTTTGTAACTTGTCTCTACTTTATTTATAGCATTCTCTGACTCACGTTACTCAGTCTCTGTCTTGCTGTTAACCCTTCCTCATAATCTTCCATTCCTGCAATCCAGGCTTCTGTATTGTGATTATGGTCTCTTGGGTTGTTAATTTCTTATTACTCACTTATTAACCTTATCTACATTAATATCTCCCTACCTCTCATAATATTGAAATTTAATTCTGCTTAATGTTGTTAGTATGAACTATATATCAGTTAATCATTGCCAAAATGTTGTTTTTCTTCAGTTTTTTTCCTGATGTCATAGTCAAATCAAAGTATCCCTCTTTCACCCAACTTTTGTATTTTTTTTATTTTATTGATATAAAACACATCAGTGAGTGAAAGTTTCTTCTTAATTGTTAGTTTGACATTTTCCCTAACTTACAACTCCTCAGAAAAAAGAATTTTTCAGTTTCCTTTACAATTTGAACAGTGCATAGAATAGGAAAGCAGGAGAAATTCTCACACAGGAAGGACCTTCAGGTACATGCTGGGCTGTCAACTAGATACCTACTTTTTAATGAACACCTTAGAAAGATTAAGTCTCTCAGACTTACAAGTCCTTCTCTGTTAACTTCTTCTAAATAGCCACTTGGGGGTTAGAGGCAGGAAGGATCTTGACCTAGGTTTATGTACCTGTTGTGGATTCACTATCCTTTTGCAGCAGCCTCTGAATGGTGCACAGCTTCCCGCTGCTTTTCATGGTCTCTCCAGTAGACACATGACAGTGGAATTTATAGAAGTATTCTAAAATTCTTCTAAAGTCTGAAAATGTAAATGTACAGTTTTTAGAGAAATTAATATTGTCAAGAATTCAATTCATTTTTAAGAGAAATATTCAGGTTTATATAAGAGATTAAAGCTTCAAGATCAAATAAGTCATAGTGCCACTCAGTAATACCCGATAGGGACCATAAAACACAAGCTCTTTGTGAATGAGTGAGATGAAGAAACAAAACAAACTAACAAACAAACAAAAATGCTCCTTGTGAATGGGTCAGAAGAGGTCATCACCAAAAAGTGTTTAGCTTACAGCTAAATTTAAAAACAGAGGAACAGTGGACATAAACCCTACACATAACCCTGACATTATCTCTAGTTCAAAACTGCTTCCAAATGAAGAATTTGCCTTCTCCAGCAGATGTTCACTGGGATTACAAACCACTCTTGAGGATAGGCTAACACAAAACAAACTGAATGACTCCTTTGGAGTTGCTTTGCCACACAATATTTAGGGCATTTTTTATTTATTTTAATTTAATTTTACTTTTAATCTTTTTTTCTTCTTCATTCCCATTGTTATTTTTACCTTACAGATCCTTTGCATATATAATATAGCTTCTAGTGTTGTGTTTTAAGGGATTCCTGTGTGCATTTTTATGGATTTCTTATATGTCTTCTGTGGCTCTTTGTCTTCTGTTTCTGTTTCTGTTTCTGTTTCTGTTTCTGTTTTGTTTTGTCCTATTCTAGTTTGGTTGTTTTTGTTTTACCTTGTTTTATTATTAGTGTAAATGTAATGTCACTCTAACTTCCTTAGATGAAGTGATGAGATGAGAGCTGTACCCCAGTTAAGTGAATAGTTATGGCTTGGGCTGAACACAAGACCATGTGTATCTGCAAACCTAGGCCTAAAATATTTCAACCTCAAAGACTTACTGCTGGAAAAAAAAAAACTCACCCTTTCTAGCTCTTTTTGAACTCTGGCTGGCTGGTTCAACTCAGCTGTTCTTCTCAAACTCCTCTTCAAGCTGACTCAAACTGTTTTGTTTTTTTTTTCAGCTTCTGACTGACTTTGCTTAAAAAGACTGCCTCTGAACTCCAATAACTAAACTGCACTGAAACCGAACTGAATTGAAATGAATGAAATTGAATCTCCCTTCCTCACTATTCTTTAAGTGATTCTTTTCTTTCTGTTATTCTGTGAGTTGGCCATATCCTATCTGTGTCTCATTCTGTCAAATCTTTCTGATTCATCACTTTGTTTGCCATTTACGTAGATGTCACTTTAAAACATGACTGCTTCTCTTTATAAACTAACCTTGTCTTCACTGTTAGGGATTAATGGTGTATGTCTGTATTATAGCCAGATCATACCATAATACAGTACATGTTTGCATTCTGGCCGGATCACATCTCTGGATAATTCATTGCCAGAGCAGTGATGTTGCTAGATTTTATTCCTCATCTTTGGTTGCCTCTTTGCTTTCTAATAAGCAACAGAAAGGCTTTCAATTCCGATCTGAGGTGAGGCATGGAGATAAAATCATAATCAGGTTATAAGCTATACAATCCCTATTTTCAATAAAAGAAAAATGGGCAGAGAACTTTTAAGAAAGGACCCTCTGGTCACTAGTGTGCATGTACACATATACTCTGATTTTACTGTGAACCTTTTCTCTATCACACAAAGACATGGATACAAAAAAAAACCATATTTAACTTGTTTTTGGATTAACTTTTAACATCAGTGTGATGGGATAATTACCATAAATATATTGTCAGATGTTTATTATATTTGGTATAAACTATATGTCAGAAAACACACTATGAAAAATGATAGTTACTAATGGATTAAGAAGAAATAACCTAAGTGAGTGATTACCTGTGGATCCACAATGAATGTATTTGGTTTTGTTGTTCTTGCTGCTGTTGTCATTGTTGTTGTTGCTTTGCTTTTTTTTTTCTTTTACACCTATAGCTAAACCATCAGGAAACAATGCAGTCTTATGTAAAGAATTGAATAGATTGTCAATGACATATACAAATTCTTTGATAAATTAAATGAGTTTCAAAGTGGGGTAGAATATTTCCTGTTTAAAATGCATTCACTTTATAGTGATTACAGATGTAGACTACATTGATTTTAATGTAATGTATACTAGTGATTTCCCTACTAATTTCTCCTACTCTTCCTCCTCCTCTTCTTCTTCTACTTCTTCTTCCTTGTTGGTTTTGGGAAATCGTTTTCATTTTTGTTTGTTTGTTTGTTTGTTGAGCTAGGTTTTCTCTGTGAAGCACTGAATGATCTGGAGCTAAATCTATAGAATAGGCTTGCCTGGACCTCAGAGATCTTCTTGCCTCTGCCTTCCAAGTGCTGAGATTAAAGGCTTTCCCCAATATGTCAGGATATAAATTTTAGACAATAAAGAAAATAGTGAATCAAGCCCAAAATTTTAATGGTGATATCTTTTCAAGGTGTTAAAACAGTAATAGTCTTCAATTTAAGACTAACCAGATTGTTATACTTGGATATTGATATGGAAGAGATATGGATAGCACACAAAAGGTTAGACAATACTTACAAAATTTCACGTCAAAAGACAAAGTCAAAAGTAAATAACCTTAAAATATTTAAGAATGAATGATGAACAAAGAATATGTACAATATTTATAATTTAATTTAAAGCCATTTCTCTAGAAAATTATTCTAGATGTTGCTGGGCTAAACAGCAAAGATAGAATATTTAAATGTAACTGTTGGCGCTACTGAGCCAGTTCTGCCTGTCACCATTGGGATGCACAGCTTAATTAAAACATTTACAGAGAGTATTCCATTTACTGAAAACAGAACATTACAAGCTAATGGAACCATCAGTCTTCTCAGATTTTTGCCAAAGCAGAACAGAGGGACATATTCAGTAAGAGATGAATTCATATAGCTCAAGAAAGATACTTAAACAAAATAACATTGGTTATTTAAAATAAATAAAGGGGAGTGAAATTTATTTTCTCATAAACTTGAAAATAAATGAAATGCATTTTTTGTATTCTACAAATGATTTTAAATTCTTTAGAAAGAGAAATTATATTTTCTTGATTTGCAAAAGAAATAATGATTAATATTTGTAAATGTATATTATTTCCAAAGGAAAATATATTAAAATAGAATTAGATACTGAATTTAAACATCAAAACCATTTTAAATAAACAGAAACACTAATAATTAAATATTAAAACATGATATCAAATATAATAGGAATTATAGAGCTATTAGAAACAGGACTATAACTATAAAGTTGTCTTCCTCATACAGAGGACATGTACTAGTTGCTAGAACACAAAATCAATAGAGTTAAAATATAAATACATATTTATATTATATTATTACTGATACATTATATATGTCATTTATATATTATGAATTCATTTATTATGTATATTTAAGTGTAGGTACAATATTTCTGTCTTCTGAGAAATTTTTAAACTATTATTTCTCAAATTCATTGGAGTGTCAATCATATTCAAATTATACTAAATAGAAATAAAACCTGAGTATCCTGAATATGAGTATATACATATAACTTTAAACTGCAACTCAAGAAATCCCTTTCTTAAGTTGTTCCATCAGGAATTTTGTCACAGCCATGAGAAAAATAACTAATAGAGAATTTTGATTGTGTAAGTGTATGCAAAAACTTATGGTTAAGAGAATCATAGGTCCCATTTAGGAGGCCACTGCTACTGTTCTTTTTCGTGGTATGATGTGCTTATCAACTTGTCATTTCAAGACTTTGTGTTATGCCTGTTGATTTACACAGCTGTAGGATATTCAACATGTATTTATTTTCTAAATAAACATATAATGAATTCTAATAAACATGTGGCATGAATTCTAAGAAACTTCTAACTGACTGAATGTGGATTGTATTTGTTGTAGTCTTTACTGTTGCTATCACAAAGAAGTCCAATGATAATCCAGAAAGAAATCATTGACCTACTCTTCAGGGTAAGAGAATGCATGAAATGATAGAGTATAAGCTGATATAAAATCTGAAATAAGGTTAAGCTTATGTAGTCGCTTACTCTAGGTTGGTTATCAACACTGCTACCTTGAATCAGAGAGTCATAGTTTCAGTCCTACTAAGACTGTGTACTCTTGTGTGAACACATGCTCAACACATTCACAACCTTCTCTAGATCCCTATGAGTTCTCTCTTCTCCATGAAGTTATATAAAAAATTAATTTAGCGAGGCAGGACTTTGTGGTATAGGTACACATTAACCACCCACAAAGGACTTTCCAGCAGTACAATTTTTGTGAGTTGTGCATGAAGCAGGAGGAACTTTTCAGTAATGTAATTGTCCATTAGTGGTACAGAGGACATGCTGGTTAGTAAACTACTCTCATAAATCAACCAATTCATCTCCCTTCCTCTGCAAAGTGGACTTAGAATTCTTCCTTCTGCCAGTTAATGCTTTTTCAATTTGTGGTAAATAGGCATTTCTTCACACTTTCCCGAGGAAAGTCACCCTCTCAAACATGTCAGACAGAATTCTGGGACAATTCCCTTTTCCACACATAGGGAAAAAAAAGTTTACTATTATACCTAAATAAGCGTAGCATTTCATGAAGCTACTTAGAAATATCAGAGAAACTATACCCATTAAGTATCATCAACATGGATGCCTAAAAAGGATCTGAAGAAGGAAAACACTGACCGACTCCCTAATATAGATAAAGGGGCTATATTATAAAGCCTCAAGTATAGAAAAAGAACTACAGGCAAGTAAGAAATGGTAAGCTGGGAAAAGGTCTTCCCCAGAGAAGGTTCTCCGGTTGGTTAAACAATACCAAGTAGATAACCTCGAACTCATAGACACACAAGTCATTTTAGATGAACCCAAAGGTTGTATATAGAGGAGTGTACACAGGATGGGTGTGAGAGCAGAATGAGTATGTGGAAGTAATGCAATTATATTTTATCCTTTAAACTCATTAAACAAAGGAACTGATCATATTTCCTTGGGCTTCTTCATCCTTATGAATAGATAAAAGTTAAACTTTTTAAAATAAAACTTGTAACATTTTGAGTAAATTATAGTTTTTAAAAATATTTATTTATTTTATGTGCCCATGTGTATACCCGAGCGTATAGATTGGCACTGAATATATTCAAGAACCTGTGGAAGTCAGAAGAGTTCACTGAGTCTCCAGGAATTGGTGCTATAGATAGCTGTGTGTTGCCATGTAGATGCTGGGAATGAACGCCAGTCCTCTGAAAGAGCAGTAAGTGCTCTTAGATGCTGTGCCATCTCTCCAACCTAAGCATGAGCAAAGACACTGTGTGTTTTTACTCCATCCAGTCATAGACATATTACTCTGTGTAGGGTAGGGTGATTTTAAAAGATTCTTCAAACGATCAGAGTGAAGTGTTCATATGGGAGCACATACAGCCTGAAGGCGTGGTAGGCTGTTAAAATATGCATATGCTATGTCCTAACAGAAGTTGCCTTCAGATCCTCAGTGGCAATAAACAGCCCCATACTGTGCTGTGCTAATCTATTGCCAAAATTCTGAGCTTTGAAATGCTATTCCTGGCACATTACTGGATGATTCAGCTTATTAAGATACTAATAATCTTAAAATTGGTTAAGGCGAGTTAGGTGAGGTAAAAAAATAAAAATTGAGACTGCATCACATACTTTACTGGGTAGCTTCATCTCAAAGATCTTTCACAGATTAGGAAGAAAGTGTTTAACAGTCACTTTAAACCTAGATTCCTGAATTCAGTTTCCAATTTGCATACCAATGCTACCCATTAATTAAAATTATTAGACTGAGAATTTTGGAAAAGTATGTAAGTTTGATCTTTAGTGAATGGTTACTAATATGCATAATGCAGAATACCACTGAGGGAAAAAAGAATAAAATAATAAATAACTTCTGTTTCAATTTCAAATTGAAATAATTGTACACTGTTACTATCTCAGAAGAATAACCCCATAATGACATGCTTTCTATACTATTTTGAAAATGACAAAATTTTACTCTTATACTCTGATGAGCAAATGATTCAGATTTATGATGTATTTCAATAGTTTAGTAAGCAGAAGAATGCAAAAACACCTCACAAATTCTTGAAATATCTAAATCTTTTACTTTAGATAAAATATTTTTAAACATTAGATGGTGTTTCTTAGTGTATATCTCTATCTATCCAAACTTTAAAGTGAATTTTTTAATGTGATTATGTGGAAGACCTGCTTGCTTTATCAGACTTTCAAAATGTCAGGAGAGAAACAATAACTGAATAAACAGGGCATATTATCAAGTTTAGTCAGCACTCAAGGCATCTTTATATTTTATTAATCCCACTTTATCCACTAATCATATTAGGAATAATATTATCGACTTCTCAGTATTGATGGCTTACTGAAAATTTTAAAAATAAGGTAAAGCAGACTCAGGGAGCTACAAAATTTGTGATGCTTTCCATTTAGTGAGCTGTCACATAGATAAAATAATATCCTGGTAAGGTGAGCCAAATGCTACTGAACGTATCTACAGAAACTACTATAAGTAAATACTTTAGAGGTCGATCAATGGCTTTAGAACTCTTTCTGCAGCTTCCATATTTCAACTTACCCAGATTAAGAGGTGGCAAGAACAGAGGGTTGATTGTAGCGTGTACATTCTCTGTACTGAAGGACAAAGGCAGCACACCTAAATTCCATGATTTATAACTTATTACCTATGTTATACCGTTCTTCAAATGTATTTTAATTAACCCTCTGCCATACTTTCTACTGTTTTAACTGGAAAATTTGGCTTACATGTTCCTAAAAACACAACTTATTTTACCTTATTTGTGGATATGATCATTCTGATGTGCCATTTCTCCAAATATCTGCCTTTGATAATAAAATAATTATTGATTTCATTACTGATAACACTTGTGAATTTGCATCATTCTCTATAATCTATGACAATTTTTTGAATATTTTATTTTGGTTTTGAATAATACTAAAAAACTCAGTCTGACTCTACAGCCATGCCCTGTTCATTGATGTTAATAAAAGTTTTATATGCAAAGAATTAATAATAAGTGATATACTAATATTATTTTAAAAAATCAGGAATTAGAATCAAACTGAGTGCATTGCCTTGCAAGAACAATGCTTCAACCCTGAGTTATTTGAAATCAAATATCACTCTTGTGATTTTCAGTCTCACTGGACATCACTTCTATTGACATCATCTTTTATCGATTAGAAAATTTATGTAGAACTCAGGTATCTGTTTTGTCTCTAGAGAAGGTAACTTGGTTTACAAATAGACTATATTGTTTTGATTTTCCTTAAATGATCAATATAACTACCAATACGATTCAAAATTAGAAATGTATTGCTAAGTGTTGCCTTCTTGTAAGGATAGAACTCTAATTCAAGAAGTATTTGACAGTACCAGAAATTTATTGAAATCCTATTTAAAAAAACTCAAATGTGTAAAAACTGAGACAGCATGCATCTAAATCTAGAAAGCTAAACAAATGTTGGAATAGAAACCAAATAAAGAACATTAAACTATGAAAGAATGAAGTTCAAAATCTCTAAGTTCAAAATCTCAAAGTTCATATTTTGTTACCAAAAATTAAAAGAAGCAGGCTTCAAACAAGTTGTGGTGGTTTGGATGAGAGTGGTCCCCATAGTCTTGTCTACTTGAATACTTAGTCACCCTGTAATGAAATTGTCTGAGAAAGACTAGGAGGTATAGCCTTTTATGGAAGAGATGTGTCACTTGAAGTTGATTTTGAGATTTCAAAGCCCATACCAGGTCTAGCCTCTCTGTTTGCTGTCTGCAAATCTGAATGTAAAGCTCTCAACTTCTGTTTGAGAACCATAATGCCTCCAGCTATGGTGATCATACACTAACCCTCTAAAACTATAAGCAAATTAAATGTTATCCCTTGTAAGTGTTGCCTTGGGCATGGTGTCTCTTTACAACAATAGAACTGTAACTAAGACACAAGTCCCTTAGTTTTTAGATAAAATAATCTCTTGAGTTGGTATTATTTTCTTGGATAATTTTCTTACTTCCTAAATGTGGATAGCAAAATTTGATAGCCTGGTGATACAGCTCAGTAGGTAAAGAGCTTGGAATGGATGAGTTTGGATATCCAGCACCTCTATAACAAGCCAGGCACTGTATCCCACAGCTGCAACCCTAGCACTATGATGGAGGTGGGGAAAAGAGGATCCCAGGAGTTCACTAGCCAGGCAGCCAGGCCAACCATGAACTCAAAAATCACGGTGATATATTCTCTGGGATAGTAAGACTGACAACAATATACTAAGACACCTGACATTCAACTCTAGCATCCAGAGATGGTTGCATGTACACACACATACACACACACACACACACACACACACACACACACACACACACACACACTGCTATTCATTTTCTTGCTCTCTTTTCTTCTCCTCTTGCTCTTGATCCATTCCTCATTCCTCTCTTCTCTTTCTTTCCCCATTCCCCTACTCCCTCTCCAAAGGTTTATGACTGGCCTCTTCTTCCCTTCCCTTCCCTTCCCTTCCCTTCCCTTCCCTTCCCTTCCCTTCCCTTCCCTTCCCTTCCCTTCCCTTCCCTTCCCTTCCCTTCCCTTCCCTTCCCT
>JADRCG010005988.1:4198-26204 GCA_019844195.1 Rhabdomys dilectus
TATTTTAAGCTCTTCACAAAAGAATTTATGTCTCTGTTTAATAATCTCAAGAGAGATGCAAATCTTAATTTCCTTCAACAATTAATTGACAAAAGAGGAGTAATTTTACAAAAAGTAGAAGAAGCTCTCACTAATTGATATATTATATAGATTGATTAACTGTTGGCTGTTTTATAATAGTCCTTTGATAAAAGAGATTATTAATAATGAATTATATTTCTTTAAATAGTGTATTTTTGACTCTTTGAGAGTGGAAGGAGCATGCCTTGTTTACTCTTAACTTTCTAAAACTGAAAGCTCACAGCAAATCTGCCGCTGATTGCCTCTGGCATCGCTGAGACCAATAAAAACTATGCCACAACTATGTGGAAGGACCTTTTTACCCTTAAATGGAATGGCCAGGACCCAGTTCCTATATGGGGCCAAGGATTGATATGACTGTTTAATACCACAGAAGGCACAACTAAATGGCCACCAAAAAGATTAATGAATTAAATAGATACCTCCCCCAAACCAGGCCCAATTATAAATAAGATGAATAACAATTGTCATCCAGGGAAGAGAAGTTTCCCTGAGAATTCCTTTCTTTTTTCTCTTCCAGGTAAAAATTAATCACCTGTGATGTCTGCTATTAGGAGTTCTAATCCTGATGTTGGCTTCTGGACTTATACTACTCAGACCTCCAATGGGCCTTTGACAAGGACATCAAACAGCTGTAGATTGACATCACTAATCTGAAGAAATCCCTCGTTTCGCTGTTTGATGCGATTCCCCAAAATTCCAAAGGACTTTATTGGACCTGATTTTCTCTTTTACAATAGAAAAGACTTTAAACAGCTCTAGACTGTGTACAGCCCTTAAAGAAGAATGCTGCTTTTACATAGACAAAACAGGGATGATTAAAGAGAGCATGAAAAAGGCCAGAGATGGTTTTGAGAAAAGACAGAGAAAGAAAGAGAAAAAGGAGAGCTTGTACAAGAATTGGTCTTCAACCTCTCCATGATTGTTAACCCTACTTCCTTCCATTTTGGGATTATTAATTGGGTTATTTTTGCTTATTTCCTTTGGTCCCTGAGCCTTAAATAGGCTGACTAACTTTGTGAAACAACAGACAGATAATCTGATAGCAAAATCTATTCAGATACATTACCATATGTTAGCTTTGGAGGACCATGAGACTCTAGATGAGGTTGTTTCTCTATCCAGGGTGTTCCTAAGACCCATCTCCACCCATCCTAAAAGAGGGGGCTTCCACCCCTAGACCAGGCAGAGAGGGGCCAAGACAGAGAACCCCCTCTGTCTGTCGATCTGAATTCTTGCTGAGGCTGTGAGGCTAAGCACTGCATGGGAATATAAATAAAAGTTAAAAATATGTTTCTGGGTTCCCTGAGGGACAAGCTGACTGCATAGGGGTAGATGTCAAAAGTATCCCCTCTCCAGGAAAAAGACATCGGGACAGGTATGGCCCTCATATCTCACTGGACAACGACAGGAGGACTGGAGCCATTACAATGTCCCCTTTAATTACTGTAGGTCAGGCCTCTATCCCCACCTTGGCAAGATTAGAATTGCCACAGCCCTTCTATACTTGGAGAAGGGAGGAGATGTCAGGGGCAGCCCTGCTTAGACACTGAAGGTCTAAAATCAGCCATAAGCCTAAAATCAGCAATAGGCCTGACATATATGCCTGTTAACACAAAGACTTGGGTCTCTATGGAAAAACACTGAAACAGGGGGCTATACAGTATTGTAAACAGGCAGCTTTTTTTAAAATCTACCAGCCTGAGTAGTCATAAACCTTGTAAATAGACAGCCCTTGACAGATAGTACCAAATTAGATTATGACAAGGGAATCATAGGAAGAGTCATAGTGACTGACCCCTGAACCTTCACCCAGATGATACCCTGTTCTGAAAGATATCTGTACTCCCTCTGAACATCTATGTTCCTGTGTCATCCCCTTCCCCACATTCTGCATTTTTGTGTTTATAACCCCTGTGTTAAAAAGTAAAAATTATTATTTGATAAAAAAAAATTAACACACAGTGTACCCCTGGTTCTGCTGACTTAGTTCCTGACAATGTATTTTCTTGTTCTCAGAAATACTTGAATTATAAATCGTTATTGTGGTTTGTGTTAGTATGCTGGGTAAAATAATTTTTTATTGATATTATTTTAAACTTCAAAGTTTGTAGTGAGTTAAAATATCCTTCAACATAATTATAGGTCATATTTACTTTCATATTGTAAAATGCTAGTTAGTCTGTTGAACATTATAAAAAACTGGATTCCTTTTTGAGAATTTCATATATGAACACTGTATTTATCTAACTTTCCCTTCTCTCCTTCCTCCCACTCTTCCCAAACCCCCATACTTTTTAAATACATTTTGTTATTTAATTATCATTTATATATGTATGTATATATGTATACATGTATAAGTATATATGTTTATACAAATATTGATAAATAAAGTGTTTTAAATTTGAAAAAAAATAAGAAAAATGGTGATCAGCATTATTGATTTGACCTTTGGAAGTAGATGAAATGACTTTTGAACCTTGAAGAAGTCTTAAAAATTGGAAAAATTGTTAACCATATATAAACAAAAACAAAAAGTTTTGGTTGAAAAGCAAGAACACTGTTGTTTTAGGTGTTCCTGTTAGGGAGAAAAAAAGCATTAGTCATGGGTTTAGAAGCAGTGAGGGAGAGGGACTTGCTCTGCAATGCGGTTGCTGTTCTGCTATATGGTGAGGCCCCCTTATTCCCTATTCTTTATTTTTAATCTGGTAAAATTTAAATGTAGAGAAGGAGAGGAAAGGTTAACCTTGAAGAAAGGCTGAAAGCAAGAAACATAGGTATTTGATAGGAGGGTCAGAGTCAGAAGGAGTGAAAGTCTGTGTAAAACTGAGCCATGTTGAGGGTGGGGGAGACACATGGAAGCTGGCCTGGGGGACGCTTCCAGGCGGTGCAGTTTTTCTGGGCTTAGCCAAGAATTTTTAGCCACAAGAAAGAAAACGTGAGGAACACAGGGATGAAGGGTACATGCAGGTTTTTAGACCCACTGCTTCAAGCAAACCAGCTGGGCACAGTACCTCTAGCTGGCTGCAAATGCAAATGACTGAGGAGGAGGGGAAGTGAAAGACTGACTCTTGGGGGAGGGGTGCTGGGGACTAGAGTTCAGAACCAGCACTCCTGAGAGAGAGAGAGAGAGAGAGAGAGAGAGAGAGAGAGAGAGAGAGAGAGAGAGAGAGGACAGTCTCAGCCTCTAGAAGGACTCTCTCAACCAAGGAAATGAATATTAGAATGAGTGTCACTGCAGGTAATATTTCTTGAAGGACAGCTATTAGCTGTGAAGGAGCCCTCTCTGGAGCTGGAGGGATGTGCCGAGTGAGTGTGGGGCTAGAGAGCCATCACCATCTTGCCCTTGAGCTGGATAACACATGGAGGGAGAAAGAGAGAGACAGAGACAGAGATAAAGATAAAGAGAGAGAGAGACAGGGAGAGGCCTAGATTCTTTGAACCAGACAGTGGGTTACTCACTGTCTCATGGAGAGGTTCTTGAGTGCGAGAAAGGAATGCTCTTTGAGTTGGCTTTCTAAGATTCCTCTACGACTGTGGGAAGAGATGTAGGCCTGTGTGTTCCATGTGAGCATGGATCTCTGTTGTGTTGGTGGTCCATGCAGCTCAGCTGGCTGGAATTGCAGCTCATCATGGGAGAAGGGAGGAATCTTGGCTGAGTTGGTTTCTCATAGAACTGGATGAGGGTGGTGGTGCCCCACCTAGCATGGGGAATTCTCACTCTGTCTTGTTCTAGAAGAGCAGAGCTCTTGAGTGGACTCGGGGATCAACATTTCCATTTACAGCCCCCAGACACCACTGGCTGGGGGAGGCACAGCAATATTGAAATGGGACACATGAAGCTCACACACCAAGATTGGCCATCATTCTGAGGGTCTCAAGATGCCAGGCAAAACAGAGATAGTGAGTGTGTGGCATGGGAACAGACAGAACTCAGGTACCATGCCTCTCGGGAAGTATACTTTCTTAGCTGATGCAGGCAGCCTGATTCTTGCAGTCATTTTGTTACTCGAGCTCACATTGGTCGCCTGATATGGGAAAAAGTCACAGTGGACTGGTGGCTAAGTTTGCAGTGAGGTCCTCCATAGTCACATGGTGGCAGGCCCCAATAGTCACAAGAAAGTCTGTGGGTTTCCAGGAGTTTGTTGTTGATGGTGAATGTAGATGGTCTAGGTGCACCCCCTGTGAAACTCAGGGCAGATCTTAGTTAAATAGGGAGGGAGAAGCTGGGGAATAATGCTTAATTGGCTATGCCCTCTGGCCTTCAGGTAACTCATTAGTATGTAAATCTCTTGAGGCTGAGGACAGTAGTCATGACCTATACTTGTGCCCTTTGGGAGGGGCTGTATTCTATGTGACTGAAAGATGTAGGTTTAATGGAGATTAGGCCACATGTCTGGACCTTGGCTTCTGGGGACTTGGCCAAACACCTGCCATTTCTACCTTGGAGTCTCAGGGTTCCAGGCCCATGCCCACCCAATAAACACTATACCCTTACACGGCCCAACTTGTGTATGCTACCATACCTGGTTAAATGTTTCTTTAAGTATGGTGAATGAGATATAAAGATTCTTCAGTTGTACCTTAAATCTATTATTTATTTAAAATGTCTGAAGCAGAATCGGAAGTTTAGAATACTTGCTTAGCATGCACAAAGCCCTGAACTTAATCTTCAATGTCACATAGCCCAGTCTAATAGCATACATGTCTAATCCCAGAATTCTGGAGTAAAGGCAGGCAGATTATTTTAAGCATATTCTTTTTTTAAAATTACTTTGTTTTATGCATATAAATGCTTAGCCTTCCTGTATGTATATGTAGCATGTTTATGCTCCAGAACTAGAATTGCCGACTCTTAGAGCCACCATGTAGATGCTAAGAATTGAATTCACATTGTCTGGAAGAGTAGGATTGTAGGTCATTTAATAAATATTCAAGTTGACATCAAGAAATAGTCATTACAGTAACCAAAACGAAAATCCTCCAATGTCTGGGAAATTACAGTCTGTTTCTAACTAATTTATATCTGTGTTTAAAAGACAGGTAACACCAAAGTCTCCAATAAAGTCACTTTCTTTTAGAGTGAAACATATTCTTTCTTTCTATTTAATTATATAATTGTTTTATTTTATTTTTTTTAATATTTTTCTCCTTATATTCCTCAAAAATTACAGTAATAGTTTGATGGATGCCTTAAAAATTAACTCAGTTTTAGAAACATTTCACAAATCCAAGGGACACTGAATACTCTGTTTTGTTATGTTTTTACACTGATCCACTGCTTATAATGGATCACTTTTTCAAGTATCACTTTTTCAGTTTGGTACCTATGGAAACATCAGAATTTCTTGAGTCACTTCTCTTAACTTTTCAGTCATTAAGTTTTTGTCTGCTTAGAAAAGACAGAGGCTACAATTTGATAGTTTCCATGAGGTTTCTATTAACTAATCTATTTCATTATCATAGGAATTGGAAGTACAGCAACCACTAATATGTGATTGATTATCCATTTGTTCACATGCTTTCTGATGGAACTAGGTGTCAGATTCTGATAAGTCTCACATAGGATGTTTATTAAAGGGATTGGTGAGAAGGATGCAGAGACTGCCTGGGGAGGAAGAGTGGTGGGGTTTGGGCAAAAATCCTTGGTTCTTTATAGGGACTGTTGCCTATGCACAGGGGTCATGCAACAGATGTTACAACGTATTGCCTCTTGGCAGTTGATGATGACATGTCTCATTGTTTTTGAACTGTCTGATGGTTCCACCATTATTACCAGGTGGGGCTTGCAGTGGAGGTTGTCTGAAGCCAATATTTTCTATGTGAGTCAATCTTTCTGAAAATCATACCTGCTGGAAACACAATTTGTGAGGACTGTGATGAGTCCACTGTGTTTTACATTCTTAACTCTTTCTGAAAGTGATTATATGAATTATTCTTTGTGTGGTTTCCTGAGTTATAAAATGAGGATAGTAACTGTATGGGTTTCCTTGGAGGGTCAGTAATATCAAGAAGTGCTAATACACATCAAATGTGTTCCTTTGTCTGTTTTAATATCATAAACTCTGCAGGCCATGGTCATGTGTTCAGATACTGCAGAAAAGAGGTAGCAGGCCAAAGTATAGGTAAACTGCAGGTTGCAGAAACATGATAAGCACAAAGTGTGACACAGTTGTTTTTATAATTTCTGATGAATATAGGTGAATGTTCTGAAAAATGTCAAACAAGAGGTTTATTAAAAGGGAGTGGTGGACTGATGCAGAGAGTGACCAGGGGAGGAAAGAAGGGTTGGGGTGGGGGATAGTACTGGTCAAAGCGATTCTGTACTATGTATCAATATTCTGTACAAGCAGGATACCTATTCTACCATCACATATGAAGACCTGCCTCTGGATAAAGATTTCACTCAACATATTTCAATGAACAGATTCCCTGAATCACTCCTGCCCACACCATGCAGAAAAACTCATACCTAAGACAATCATGCAGCTTCTGTATTAAAATTATTCCATTGCTTATCTAGTCCCCAGTTTCTTTTGCAAACTCTACACTCCCAATCCTGTTTCTCATGGACAGGACACTTATCTGGTATGCATGTTGAGATATATACAACTTGCCATCCCAAACAAAGCTAACTCTTTACTCGACTCCAGCAACCCAGCCCTACACTCAATTTGAAGTTGTGTTCCCTCAATTGTGTGTTTATAATTGTACCATTTATGCAAAGAAGTGTAGGTAAATATATATCTTACAAATGGGATTCCCATGTTGACAATTATTAAATTAGCCCATTAGTACACCACCAGGTTACATATCACCAGCATTTGCTTCTCAATTTAGTACTCACAGATACAATTCCAGTTCTGCTCTGTGCATAGTTCTAGACCATGCTTTTCTAGAACCATTTGCAGGACTTCCAGCTCTGACAAAGTTTGACTGGCCTTGAGTATCTTAAACTGTTTTTCAGGATCCTATTAGCACTATAATCTTACATCATTTTTTTTTATCTGATTCAGTACCATGTAGACCTTGCTGCCACTTTTTCTGCCAGGTGTGATACAAACTCATCACGATTGTTTCTGTTTTGTTTTCTTGACACAATCTAGAGTCATCTTAGAAGAAGGAACACTAATTGAGAACATTCCTCCCCATAATGATCTGTAGAGAAATATATTGACCACTCTTATGAGTAAGGATTCACACAGAAGTGTGGAGCCCTCTGTGGTTGTTGCCAAGCTTTGGGATTTGTTTTTCTGTTTTACAGGGGAAATCAAAGTACCTATGGATTGCAAGGTGTTATGTAGTATTTGTGAGTGCTATCTACTTCGGTTCTTGCCTCTAGGTTTCTTCCCTGATTACTAACCTCTGTTCTGTTACTGATAGACAGTGAAGCTCCTGCCTTCTACTGTAAGTTTTCCCAGAATTAAGTCCAACTGGGTTGCTCACAACATGTGGCAACTCACAGTGTAGACATTTTTCTTGTTGGTGAGCTCTCTGGAAGTTTTCTTCAGTGTGCCATGATAGTTCTGGTCACACTCTTACTACACCATTCTCTTGAATATCTGAAGAATGAACATACCTATTCCACCTACACCCCTGAAGCTAATACCTAACTTTGGATGCAGAATTCTCTCAAAATCTTCCATTGCCAAATATATTCCCTCTGTCTTCAGGTCCCTACCATGCAAAAAACAAAACAAAACAAAACAAAACAAAACAAAACAAAACAAAAGAGAACAAAAAAAACCAAACCAAACCAAAACAAAACAAAAAACCCCACAAGCCTATGATCTATCATGTAAATTCTGCATCTATCTTCTTCATGTGGTCTGCTAGACCCCAGATTTGTTTTTGGATTTTATACTCCCAATCTTTTCATGATGGACAAGTCTCATACTTTGTTTACAGGCCAGATATATAGATTTTCCACTGTCTTGCTCACTTTTCCATGCTTGTCTTCTGGCAAAAACAAACAAACAAACAAACAAACAAAAAAAACAAAACAAAACAAAAAACAAAAAAAAAAAACCAAAAAAACACTCTTCAGGCAACTTCCTGGTGAGTTCCATTCAGTATTGAGTCCTCAAGTGTTGTCCCAATGGCAGGAGGCCTACCTAAGTATTTCCAGATTCTACATGGTATTCCTGTATGATGGAGACTCATCTGAGAAGAAGGAACTTCATTTGGGAACATTCCTCAATGCCTGTAGAAAAGCCTGTTTAGAACTCCTCTGAGGTATGATTATTATTGTCCTGTACAGACATCTGTGGGTGTTGTAATGTTTTTGGTGGTGGTTTGGGATTGTTCAAGAAGGCAATATGAAATACCAGTGAAGTGAAAAGCACTATGTAGTACTCCTTAATGGTATCCACTTGTGATCCTGCCTCTAGATTTCTTACTTGATTCCTGACCTGTGTTCCCTTACAAATGGACAGTGAAGCTACTGCACTGCTACCAGGATATGTTTTTCCAGAATTAAGTCTAATTGTAATGTTTTAAATGTTTATAGAAATAGAATTTAGTTACTGTCCCTTGTTGGTGAGCTTTCCAGAAGCTGACTTTCCATGCCATCTTCACTGTGCCAGGAAACTCTGGTCACACAAAACCTGCATTCTTTTGTTTTGAATGCCTAGTGAGTTAAGATATCCATTATACTCCATTGTAAGTACTAACTGTGTATGCAGACTTCTCTTACACTTTTGTCTGAATAACTTCCCTGGAAATAGGCTGTCCACACCATTCACACAACCTGAGACATGGGTCTTATCATGCGTCTTCCTCATCTAATGTTTTCAATTTTTTTCTACAGCATATACTTTCCTTTTCCATCCGATAACTCAACAACTGCAGTAGCATTCATTCCCTGGCAATGTCTGGATCTGTGCCCATCTTGGACATCACTACACTGCCACATTATAACTCTGTAGGTCCAGAAAATACACTGGGTTTTGATGATTCTACAGAGAACTTCTCTTTCCCTGACTATGGCCCTATTCTTTGACCTATCTCTGGTGACATAATATCTTTACTGGACTGCCATGTTGAGAAGTTCCCGAACAAACCTTCCCCAGGTATCTACACTCTGAGAATTACTGCCATAATTCAAAACATTGTGCTAATGAGTTGGGAATACTATTTTCTCTCAGAGAATCTCCTACTCTTCCAGGCTTAGCTGTGATCACAGAGTACCTTTGTCTGTCTAGTGGCCAAGGAACTCATAAACCTATTCATTTCTACCATCCAGTGCCTAGATCTCCCAGCATA
The DNA here is from genome assembly GCA_019844195.1 of Rhabdomys dilectus. Classification (NCBI taxonomy): domain Eukaryota; kingdom Metazoa; phylum Chordata; class Mammalia; order Rodentia; family Muridae; genus Rhabdomys; species Rhabdomys dilectus. The sequence goes on from JADRCG010005988.1 coordinate 13,544, forward strand.
GAAAAGACTTCTTTTCTATTGGGATAACCTTAGAGACATTGTCTGATACCACCATCCTCATACTCCCAAACTTATTCTCCTGTTTATCATTTCTTGCAGAGGAATTCATTTTTTGATTACCTAAAAACCAAGCTAGCTAGTATACTATTTATAAGAAATATTTGGTCAAGTTCTAGTCTTGCATCAACTGTACCTTCTTTTCCTCTTGATTATACACACAATAACCCACCTGGTCCTTTTGTACACTTTTCAGCCCTAGATTGGATGACCATGACTGGGAATGATCATCCATGTAATTTTCCTCCACTGATTTCTACAGACATCAAAACTACTTCTGCATAGTCAGAATACACATAAATTTTCCCTGCTAATATGATTCTTTCCTGCTAATATGATTCTTTCCCTGCAGAATATGATTCTTCAGCTTCATTTACAATACCCCAAAGCTTCTGTTCTTTGTTCTGAAGAACAGGTTTCTCTTGGGGACACCTTCTGGAAATAATCCTGCCTGGTCTATCTCACCGTCAGGTGTACCTCTTGATGTTTTGAACTTTCACCAGATTTACCTGGTAACATTCTCTGTTAGACCACCCTGAATGCCAAACTAAAACACCAAAGGCTCAGACTGGCCACACCATTCCTGCATGAGCTTTCACTTATCATTACTGAAAACCCAGTTTACTTGGTTCTCAACCACACTTGCAGGTCTATCTTTGTTTTATTAGTAGTACAAAATTTGCAAAATAATTTTTTCATGCTACCTTTATTCCTACAACCCCATGGCTACATGCTGTCTTTTACTTTTTGAATTGAATACCCCTGTTTTGTGTCTCTAGAACAAAGCATTCAGTCTTCTTCTGTACACTGTCCACACCTTTCTTTGAGTGCAATGGCCGTATAATGTCTTTGTCTGCTCTGCTACCCAAGCCTTGAATAAGAAAGACTGTTTGTATATAAGCTAACACTTCAATAGAAAACCGTCATCACATTTAATAGTAGAAATACATAAGTAGTCATATTTCTGGTAGGTGATGTTGGGTGTCTTAGCTTTGAATATGCAGATAGTGTGTGATACTATCTTGGACTGTGGAGGTATGCTGTATACTGTGGATGCTTTTGCCTTCTGCATGATGTCTCTTGTATAATGCAGCAAAAATCTTTTATTCCCCTGATTGTAAATGCCACCAATGTACAGGAATTTATGATGTGCTCTGTGACCCAAATATTGTGTATATGAGAGGACCACTCAACACAATATATTTTCTTGTTTGATGACAGAGTTCATACTCATGCCAAGTTGCTTGTCTGTAATTACCATCATTCAGGGGGACAGTTCACAAATCCCAATCATATAATTTGTAGTATAAAATATATATGCATTTCTATCTCTAAGTTGAACTCAACTGCATCATACAAAATAAATATTAGCCAGAATTTGTAACAGTCCAAAGATAATTCAAAAATTCTGTCTCTTTGGTACTCTGAACAGCTGTTCTACTGTGACACACTGAACAAAGTTAAAACAGCTTACATAATCCTCATATAAAAGGTACAGAGTAAGTGTGACCATCAGAAAATGGAGGAATAGTCAAACTCCAAGGAGAGATCAGCTTGAAGGAAGACCTAAATCTATTAGGGCAACCTCTGAATCTAGCAATGCTGGATCTGTCATCTAGGAATATGATACAGACACTTTCATTTCATATGGCTTATGGATAGCTGACATTCCAGCTATGTTGGCTGGAGCCTGAAGTGTATGTTATAGAACTTTCTTTCCATACATTTGTAACTTTCTATACCAGTCATAAGATATCATTGTCTCTACAACCTCCTAGCTACACAAGTACAGCATAAACTTATTTCATAGCTTCATTCAGGACCCTCTCGAGATCTTCTCTTTGTATATCTACTCCTGACTCACATTACATGGCCTTAGAGCTTCTCAAAACTTCTACCATGGTTCTACTGTAGTTTTGCTATTTCAACGCTCTTTGGACCATCATGCCAATTTATTTGACAAAGTTTGGTGGAGAATAGTTATTTTGATTATAGGGTTTAGGTTACTTGAAAAAGTATAGACTTTTATGAATATAGTGAATCTCAAATGAGAAAATGCCTCTGGGAATATGGCTTGTAGGAAATCCAGTCCAATAGTGTTTCATTTAAATATTGATCTTGGAGGAAGTAGCTCATGGTGAATGGTAATGATTGATGTAGGATAGCCCTGCTCACTGTGCATGATATCAACTTTGGGATGATGACTTGAAGTATATAAGAAGGCTTTCTTAGATTGTTTCATCGCTGTGAAGAAAAACATGATTATGGCAGATCTAAAAAGTATAACAGTAAATCAGGGGCTAGCTCACGGGTGCAGAGGTTAGGCCTTTATCAAGTCACAACATGAAATATTGCAGCATCTGTCCAGACATGATGCTGAGAAAAGCACTGAGCATTTTGCATCTCTACCTCACTACTCCCATGAGAGCTATATTTAAGGCAGCTATATGCAGGGTCTCAAAGCCCACCCCGACAGTGATACAGATTCTCCTACTAGGACCAAGGCCTTATCTATTCCTAAAAGGTCACAGCTCTTAAAAATTACACTCCCGTGCCAATGCATATTCAAACCACCACCAATGCCACCTGTGGTACTTCTGAAGAATCAGTCCATAAGCAGAATTCCCTCATGGTTTCTGCTTCATTACTTGCTCCAGGATCCCACATTTATTCCTAGCTTAAGGTCCTTCTGGAACATGCTGTGAAGCTCCTATACAGTGGCAATTTGGGAATTTTGATTTCTTTAAAAAATACAGGAATATTATGTTAATGTTTTTATTTTGCTCTCAGGTGCCTGATACATGGCTGCTTCTGATTATCTACAGAAACTATGCTTTGCATCATGCTCTGGCAGGGATGTAGTGTTGTTGACTGTTGATTGTTTCTGTGAGTTTTTAATGTTTTTAATTCTAGTGACTTTTCAGAGGGTATAATAATTGTAGGGCTCTGAGAAGTAGGGTGGGGTATTGTTTGATTCCTGTTTATTGCTGTTCATTGTGGTTGTTTGAAGTTGGTTCATTACACAGGAGCAAAGAAAAAAGAAGAAATTAAACATCCTGTTACAAACAAGTTGCCCCAAAGAGATTGATGCCCCTAATGAGCATGAAGTAGTCTTCAATAATGCCCATTTCTTTCCCCTGTATCCATTTTTGCTCTCCAATCTTGTATTAGAAAATCAAAAGGATGAATAACATATGGGAAAGGGTGGAAGAAGGAAGACACCACAAAGTAGTAAACATCAGCTACACTCATGGCCTATTTTCTCTGGTGAGGTATCACAGAATCAATCCTGACTACACTGTCTCCATACATGAAGCTGAGCAAACCATGGATGCCATTGTCTTTACCCAATGAGATCTGTAGAAATGTCCCTGCAAGTCTCATCAGCAGTGTGACAGGAGTTGATCAGGAACACAGATTCAGCACTGACTATCTCTTGTGAATTTCTCTCAGAAACAAGAAATAAGTACTATCTGCACACTATAATGTGTAACTCTGGATACAAACTGAATGCCAGTTTTTCCCAGAGAGAATTTTCAAGACTCTCATGCACATGGTCCCACAATAAAATCCCACCACACAATGCCTATACCTACTTTTCACTGTGTAGGGTCCACAGATCCAAGTTTGGTTGTGTCATCTCAAAATACCCATGCTAGTGTCTTATGACAGATCATGTATCATTGGAATGATGAGTTTTATGGACTTAGGCGCAAAAAGGCTCTTACCATTCTGTGAGTTCTTGCTCAGTAACTCAGTTTACGAGGAGTAGTATCTGGTGAGTTTCCTCATTAGTGAAACTGCATGTGTTGTTTCCATAGTAAGAGAATTTGGTGAATAGTTCTAAATCACACAAACTGTTTACTTCGTTACCAACTCTGAACTTGCTTCACAGCACTATCCTCAACCCCATTACCTTGTTCATGAGTCATACAATCTGCACTGGATTTTCTGTACTGTACTATGATACCATATCATACAACTACTCTCAGAAGATTCCTGTTCTTACTTTTGTCTAGTCTTCTACTGGCAAACTTTCCTGCCACTTTCACTGATTATGTACAAGTCTTACTCCAGTCAGCCAAGTGCTGCACTAGATTTTCCTGATGATTTTTCTAGTGAACAAACTAACTTAACGAACAAGGAATCTCTGTATGTAACCCAGCTCTTTCTCCTTATTCTCTAGGTCTTCATCTACCAGAATATTACATTAACTCCCATGGCTATTTCCTGTCATGCTGCTCAAGTAACACCTGTCTATTGTAGTTTTTCATGGTACAAAAATACAATTACCATCTTCATAGAAAGTTGCTTGTATCTGGATGCATAGATTAAAAATTGGCTAGGGCTTATGAGACTCCCCTGAAACTTACTTCCAAAGCCTTTCAAACACTTCCAACCTTAGATCAGGATATTCTGGATCTGCCATAGTTTTCCCAGGTGACTTATGCTAGAGCTAAACCCACTTGTGCCACATGCACACTCCAAGATGTAGTTCTTTATCTAGTTCTTGCTTCTTTATTGTTCCATTGATTCCTTAACCAATAATGATTTGTGTATTTTAGTGGAATATTCTGCCTGAAATAAAATGTGAAGTACCAAAAGAGAAACCACAGAAGAATATCATATAGACCCTTGTCTTTCTGATAAGCTTAACTTTCTGGCTAACTTTAACTTTCTCTATATGGTATGGTAAATTCTTAAGTTTCTATCAACATTATGAAGTAAAATTTATAACCTTCTTTATAGACAAGAGCATTAGGGTTTTATTGCTGTGAAGAGAAACCATGATCACTATAACTCTTATAAAAGAAGACATATATTTGGGATTAATTAACAGTTTCAGAGGTTAAGTCCATTATCATTTTGTTAGGAAGCATGACAGAGAGTTCTGTATTTTGATCACCAGACAGCAGAAGAAGTGTGTGGGCCACACTCGGCTTAGCTTGGGAATAGGAGACCTTAAATTCTGTTCCTACAGTGAGACAATTCCTTCCAAAAGGACATGCCTATTCTAAGAAAGACACTCCTCTTAATATTTCCCACTTCCTGTGGCCAAGCATTCAAAAAAATCTGACTTATAAGGGCCCATTGTATTCAAAACGCTATAACAGTCATGTTGAAAGAAAAAGAGAAGAAAATACTATGGATTTTTTGTGACTGTATTAGGCAGGATTCTCTAGAGTCACAAAACTTGTGGAATGTCTGTATAAATTAAGGGAATTTATTGTAATGACTTAAAGACTGTAGTCCTATTATGCCAAGAATGGGCAGCTGTGAATTGGAAGTCCAAGAATCTAGTAGTTTCTCAGTCTTCACTAGGATAATTGTTTTAGCTGGTCTTCTGTATATGCTGTTTCTCACTAAGTATTTCTATTCCTGCACAAACATCATGACCAAGAAGCAAGTTGGGGATGAAAGGATTTATTTAACTTACACTTTCACATTGCTGTTCATCACCAAATGAAGTCAGGACTGGATTTCAAGCAGTTCATGAAGCATGAGCTGATGCAGAGGCCATGGAGTGAAGTGACTTACAGGCTTGCTTCTCTGAGCTTACTCAGCTTGATTTCATACAGAACACAGGACTACTGTCCCAGTGATGGCACTGTCCATAATGGGCCCCTGAAACCTTGGTTACCAATTGAGAAAATGCCTTAAAGCTGGCTCTCATGGAGGTATTTCCTCCAAGGAGGCTCCTTTCTGTTTGATAACTCCAGCTTGTGACAAGTTAACACACAAAGCCAGTCAGTATAAACTGGAATCCTGAAGAAGTAGGTTCCAAAATATGTGCTGGTCACTAAGTGCAAGCAGGCAGATTTAGAGTGAGTCTTCCTTCTTCCTTTGTCCTTATGTAAGCATCCAGCATTAGATATGGGCCAGATTAAAAGTGTGTAACTCCATGTCTGTATTTGGAACTTGCTCTGTCTTAGGCTCATTTGAACTCAGAGATCTCTTTGCTTCATTGTCTGGGAATATAGGCATGTACTTTACCTTTTGGGTCTAAGATTTTCATGCCTACTGTGCCTCAATATCTGGATCAAAATCATGTGTAATCCTATGTCAAGATTTTGAGCAGAAGTCTGTATCTCCCAGCCTCAAGCACAGGACAATTGGTGTATCTGCCATTTCCAGAGTGTATTTCATTTCTTATGTATTTGACAACCAGGAATACACATCACAGTAACCAAAACCAAAATACTTAGTGTCTTGGCTATTACAGTTGGTCACTATCTCATTTATATCTGTGTTGAAGGGACATCTGTGTTTAAGAGCCAGGTGACATCAAAATCTTTAGTGGACACACTTTCTTTTAGAGTGAAAAAGACATTAATTCTATTGAGTTACTTAATTTTTCATTTTATTTTTACAATTTTGCTTCTTATGGCCGTAAATATTTACAGTGATTGTTTCATGCATGCTTTCAAAAGTAACTTAATTTTTAGAGACTTTACACAAAATCAAGGGACATTAAATATTCTGGTCCATTATGTCTTGACACTGGTTGTTAGCTCATAATCTCACATTCAGTTTGATAGCTATGGAAACACCAGAATTTTTAGAGTCACTTCTCTTAGCTTGGCAGTCATTAACATTTGGTCTTCTTAGAAAAGACAGAGGCAAGTATTTGATATCTTATACAAGGTTTTGTTAAATAATTTCTTTCAATTTCACAGGTAATGGAAGGACAAAGGCCACTGATATATGATTAGACATTTGTTCACATACATTCTGATGGAACTAAGTGGCAAGTCCTGGTAACTTTTACATAGGAGTTTAAATGAAAGGGAGAGTTGAAGGGAACCCAAAGACTGCCTAAGGGGGATGAATTAGGAGTGGGGGTAGGGAGGGAAACCTTGGATCTTTATAGGGACTGTGCCATATGCTCAGGGCAACTAGTGAAAGAGATGAAAATGGGAATGTATGGCCTCTGGGCAGCTAATGATGTCTAGTTGTTTGGGGGTTGTCTGATGATCCCATCATTTCCAGACAGTGGTATCAGTAGAGATTGCCTGATTATCAACACTTTTTATGTGAGTAAATCTTTCTAAAACTCATAAATGCTGGAAGCCCATTATTTGAGGGCTGTGGTGACTGCACTGTGATTTATACCCTTGTATTTTTCTGAAACTGACTATAGGAATTATTCCCTGAGTGTTGTTACCCTATGTCTAAAATTAGAATCATGATATTATGGGTTTCTTTGAAGTGTCAGTAATATGATATGTGCTAATATATATCAAATATATTCCTTTCTTTGTTTTCACATCATAAACTCTGCAGGCTATGTTCATGTGCTCAGACAATGCTGGAAAGAAGTTACAGGAAGTAGTACAGGCAAACTGCAAGTTGCACAAACATGACAAACACAAAGTGAGAGAAGGTTTGTAAGTAAGTTGACACTTCAAATGTGAAAAGTCACTCCCTTTTTGTATAGAGACACTTAAGTCCTCATGTCTCAGGATGAAAGGCCTGTATGTCTTAGCCTTGATACTGCCAACAATGTGTGCTGTTTTCTTGGAGTAGGAAGGCAATTCTATGCACTAAGGATGCTCTCTGTGCCCTGCTTTTTCCAGGAGGCAGCAACCATTGCCTAATTCCCTAGTTCTGTATATTACAAATGTCCAGGCATGACAATAATCTTTGGTCACCCAAATTGAGTGTAGGAGATGACAGCTTGTCAGAATGATTTTTCAGGTTTCATCATGTCCATCATTGAGTTCAAATTCACATCATTCTGTCTGACACTGACACTTACCAAATAAGCCTTTTCATATACAACAAACATATACCATTTAAGGCACAATGGTTTAGCTTGTCTCGATATAGGCTGAAGTCAACTTCAAAATGTGTTATCATTTTTTCCTAACATTGTTCATAATTGTTAATACTCCCAAGATATTTCAAATTCTAAAGTTTTATTTCAGGTAGCAGGGAAAATATATAGACTTTCAACAGGTACTTCAAGTTTCTAGCATCTTGAACAAAATATTATACAGGCTTCAGCATACCATGTTCATGTGCAGGTCGTTGAAGGACTTCCAGTTTTGAAAGATTGGTAAGCCTTATACATTCTCATGTGGTGTTTTAGGATTCTAATAAAACATTAATCATGCATCAATTTTATGAGGTTCAGTACTATGTGGACCATGCTACCACATTCTTCAGTCTGTTGTGATAGAATTTCACCATGGGTGTTTGCATTGTATTACCTTGAAACAACCTAGAATCATATGAGAAGAAAAAAAAATCTCAGTTGAGAACATTCTCCCATGATATAGACCTTATAATTGCCTGTTAAGAACTGCATTGTGTAATGATAAATATGGGAGTGTGGAGACCTCTGTGGGTGTTTCCAAATTTAGGGAGGTGTTTTGGGTCGTACAATAAGGCAAGTGGAGCTACGTATGGAGTACAAAGAACTATGTAGTTTTCCTTAGTGGTATCTCTTTCATTTCTTGCCTCTAGATATTTTCCTTGTTTCCTGACTTGTGTTCTCTTAGAGATGGAAAGTGAAGCTCCTGCCCTGCTTACTCTGGTAAATTTTCTCGGAATGAAGCCCAACTCTGCTGTTGTAAATAATGTGAGGTGCACAGAACATCCATTGCAACTTGTTGGTGAGTTTTTCAGAAACTCTCATTGCAGTGCCATTGTCACTCTGCCTGGATAGCTCTTGTAAAACTGATCATATACTAAATGTGTTGATATTCTGGACAAGCAGGGTAACCAGTCCACCCTCACATACTATGGCCTGCACCTGGATCCAAATTTTATCAACACGTTTATCTAAATAGATTTTCTAAATCTCTCCTGTCCACACCATGCCCAGAACTCATGCCTCGGTCTGTCATGCAGCTCCTGTATTTAAATTCTTCCATTGTTTTTCTGGTCCCTAGGTTCTGTTTCCTACATTACACTCTCAAATCTCAAAAAGGTATGTGCATGATAGATACACATACCTTTGCCAGCACAACCAAGGCTGACTCTTTGCTTGAATGTATGCACCCAGCCCTATACCAAATTTGAACCTTTGTTCTAGGAATTGTGAGTCCACAGTTGTAGCATTCATAAGAAGAGGTGTAGGTGAATATGTGTAGATTTCAAATGGGTTTCCAAGTCTGAAACATGCCCTCCAGTGCCATATCCTATTTCTTGGCCTCCATGATGTCACATAAGATCAGATCTGGTCTTTCCTGTTTGTTACTCCCAGATCCAAATCAAGTTTTGCTCTGGGCATACTTCTAGGCCATGCTTCTCTAGATCCATTTGCTGGACTTCCAGGTTTGAAATAGATTGTCTGGCTTTGAGGATCTAAGACAGTTTTTTAGGATACTGTTATCACAGTAATCTTACATCAGTTTCAGTAGCACATGGATTACACAGCCACATTCTTCTGGCATGTGTCATAGAGCCTCACCATGATGGTTTGTGTTGTGTTACCTTTATACAATCAAGAGTCATCTGAGAAGGAACCCTAATTGAGAACAATCCCCCATGAAATAGTCTTTAGAAATCTGTTGAAATCTTCTGTGAGTAGGGCATTTTTATCTTTATTTTTGATAATTTTTATTGGATACTTTATTTCTTTCCATTTCTTTTTAACCTTCGTAAACCTCTTACCTCATCTCCCCTCCCTATCCTTCTCTAAGGGTGGTCCCCTAACCACCTATCTACTTTCACCACACCACCAAGGCATTCCCCTACATTGGAGGATTGAGCCTTAACAGGACCAAAGCCCTCTCCTCACATTGATATAAGATAAGGCCTTCCTCTGCTATATATGCAGTTGGAGCCATGGGTCTCGCCTTGTGTATTTTTCATTTGTAGTGTAGTCCCAGGGAGCCCTCAGTGTCTGGTTAGTGTTCCATTCCCCATAAGTGGTGACTCACAGCTTAGCCATTTTGCCTTGTTGATGGGCTTTCAATAGCTCCAGTTATGTGTGCCTGGATAGTACTGGTCACAATCATACTGCACTATATCTTTGAATTCCTGGGGATTGAAAGTACCTGTTCCATAGCCCATGTTAATGCCTTAACATGGATGGAGATTTCACCCAACGATATTCTTTGCAAGAATATGTTCACTGAATCTCTCCTGTGCACTCCTTGAATACAACCAAAGGCCTAGATACTGTCATATAGATTCACCATCTTACTTCTTCAGTTGGTCTAGCACATGTGTCATTTGTTTATGTATTATACACTCTCAGTTTTTTCCTGTGAAAGACAGGGCTTATACTGGTTTGCAGACCAGATATATAGACATTTTCATACCAGTGTCTCCCTCACTCTTCCATGCTTCTCTTCAGGCAAAATGCTCAGCAGACAACATCCTTGTGAGATTCCCTCCTGTAGTAAGTCCTCATGCATAGTCCTAATGGCAGGAGGCCTTCCTAAGTCTGTTCAGATTGCACATGAGCGTCTTTTTTTAGCAAGTCTGAACCTGGCTTTCAATTATTTTCTTCTATTACCAAGCCTCCCCCAGGACACAAACCACCTGGAATGGAATTCCCTTTTTAACACTCCCCAAGAGAGCCCCAATTCTGCTCTGTACAAACTCTGAGAACTTGCTTCTCTAGTCCATTTTGCTGTATATTTGGATTGACTCTGATTACCTAGCTTTGAGCTTCTAAGACAGTTTCTCAGGCTTATATTCACTCTGAAATTTTGTATCATTTTTTTGTCAGCAGAATCAGTAGTATATGGACCATGATGCCTCATTCTTTGCTACCTGGAATGTTTGAACCTCATCATGATGGATTGTTTTAAATTAATGTGACACAATCTAGATTCTTCTGAGAAGGAACCTCAATTGAGAATATTCCTTCATGAAATGGTCTGTATAAATGCTTGTTTAGAGCTCCCTTGAGCTATGATTCTTATGGTAGTGTGCAGTCATCTGTGGGTATTGCCATGCTTTTCATGGCAGTTCAGGGTTGTTCAAGAAGGCAAGCCAAAATACCAAGGGAGTACAAAGCATTATGCAGTACTATTAATGATATCCAATTGTGTTCTTGCCTCTAGATTTCTTACTTTATTCCTGACCTGTCTTCTCTTACAGATGGACAGTTAAGCTACTGCTCTGCTTCTATTGTGTGCTAATCCAGAATGAAGTGTGTGATGGTCCCAATGTGTGTAAACATAAAATACAGTCATTGTCCATTCCTTTTTGGTGAGCTCTCCTGAAGATGCCTTTCTATGGAACTTCACTCAGCCAGGACAGTTCTGGTCACACAGATTCTGCACTATTTCTGTTGTTATCTTGGATAAGTAAGATATCCCTATACTCTCAAACTCTAAGTTCTAACTCTCTATTCCGATGTCTCTTAACATCTTTGCCAGAACAAATAATTTAAAACAGTCCTGTCCACACCATTTACAAAACCTGAGGTATCTGTCCTACTTTTCATGCAGATTCCTCATCTAACTTTCTCAATTACTCCTCTACCCTTCAGCTTACTTTGTCATATGTGCCCTGCCATTCCTGTTCCTTATGGACTGGTCACATCCCAGGCGTGAAGGAAGTGATCTACACATCCCAGGCGTGAAGGAAGTGGTTTTCCAGTTTCCTGCTCACCATTTCATGCTTGGATCCAAGCACTCAGCTCTGTACACAACTTCCTGGTGAGTTTGCTCCAATTGTGAGTCCACAAGTATAGTCACAGTTGCAGGATTCCTACCTAATTGTGTCCACATTTCACTTAGGTGTCTTTGGTGGGCAAGTCTGAACCTTGCCCCCCCTCTTCCTTCTCCAACTCTCAGGTCTCCCTTAGGTTACAGCGCACCTGCACTAGGCTTGTAGTATAGTATTCCAATATACTACATTATTGTGCTCTTGGCTTACTTACAAACCATGCTTCTCTAGGCCCATTTCCTCAATTTCCAGCATGAACACCAATTGCCTTGTTTTGAGCCTTCATTTCTCTTTCTAAGGATTCTATTACCTTTCTAATCTTGCATCTTTTTTTTCAGCAGAATCAGTATCATGGATCATGCTGCCACATACATCTTCCAGGTATGGTGGAGCCTCACCCATGATGGTTTGCTATCCTGACATGTTCTAGAGTTATTTGAGAAGGAACCAGTATTGATAACATTCCTCCATGAAACAGTATGTAGAAAAGGTTATTGGGTCCTTCTCTTCAGTAAAGATTCTTATGGTAGTGTGGAGCTTTCAGTGGGTATTGTCAAACTTTAGAAGTTGTTTCTGGGTTTTACAAGCAGACAAGCTGAGGTATCTATGGAATGCAAAGCAGTATGTAGTACCAAACCAAAACCTGTAAATTTCTATTAATAAGCAATAAACCATAAGAATTTTAAATTTCATTCTAATAAGAGTAATTAAAAACACTAAATTATTATTAATATAATATAATTTAAATAATCTGAATTTAAATTTCGATTAAGATGAAATAAGTAGTCAAAACATAAAATTCTTATAAATATACCACACTTAAACACAAACCTTATATTTTTATTAATATACAATAATTGAACCAAAATGACTTTATAAATATCTCCTAATATACAATATTAAACAAAAGCTGTAAACTTATGTTAACATACAATAAATAATTTACATATCAGGAAATAAACAGTAGTTA
>JADRCG010006001.1:0-18669 GCA_019844195.1 Rhabdomys dilectus
TTCCATGGAAACACAGTCATGTTGGAAAGCTAGGGAATGGATTCTACCAAAGACAAAAAGATGAGGGAACCACAAGAACAGAAAGCAGTCCAGGAAACATGAATGAAGTGTGCAGAAACAGGAAAGAAAAGAACCAAAAGAACCAGAAAACAACATGTATCACTGTGATGGGGCCTGCATACAGTTTCAGAAAGACAGTAGTGCGTGGACAAAAGATTCATAAGCCCTACTTCTCCATGATCACCACGTTAGCCAAACAGCACTCTCATCAAGTTCCAGGATGTTAGGCTAGGCAAACGGAGCAATATACAACAAAGAGTATATGTCACAGCACCGGATCCCTCCTGACCCATCCTTGAGGGTGCAAGGAACCTAGAGCAGTAGGTAAGAAGACCCGCTCACTGCCCAGGGCCGAGAGCTGAGTGCAGGGAGTGCTCAGATTCCAGCAGAACCACAAACCCCGCCCCTGTGGAATAGCACACCCCTTCTGCCTCTCTCCTGGATCTGAGGCCTGAAACAGACACCCACCTGGTCTGCTTCTGGGGCACCGGATCCCTCCTGACCCACCCTAGAGGGTGCAAGGAACCCAGAGCAGTAGAGGATCCACAGAACCCAGAGTGGCAGAGGACCAAAGGAACTCAGAGCAACAGACAACATATCACGAGACATAATAGAGGAGCCACAGCACTCAGAGCAGTGGACACATTAGCCTGAGACATCCTAGAAGAGACATTACACCCAGAACAGTGGACACCTAGCTGAACTGCTACCTAGGAGACACCATATTCTGAGTCATCCTAGAGCTATCATAATACTCAGAGCAGCTAGAGAAGATCACAGAGACATTGGGACCCGGAGGAGACCAGAAACAAGCAAGATAACTGGAAAGGGAGGCCTCAGTCAGAGACAGAAAGCACTAGAGGGAGCACTAGAGTTAACCAAATGGCAAAAGGCAAGCGCAAGAACGTAAGCAACAGAATCCAAAGTTACATGGAAACATCAGAACCCAGTTCCCCCATCATAGCAAGCCCTGAACACCCCCATCACACCAGAAAAGCAGGATTCAGAATTAAAATCTCTTCTCATGATGATGTTAGAGGACTTTAAGAAGGACATAAATAACACTCTCAAAGAAATTAAGGAGAACACAGGCAGACAGATAGAAGCCCTTAAAGAGGAAACACAAAAATCCCTTAGGGAATGGGAAGAAAAAATAATCAAACAGCAGAAGGAATCAAACAAACCCTTCCAAGATTTAAAAACGGAAGTAGAAACAATAAAGAAATCACAAAGGGAGACTCCCCTGGAGATAGAAAACCTAAAAAAAGGATCAGGAGTCATAGACACAAGTATCACCAACAGAATACAAGAGATAGAAGAGAGAATCTCATGTGCAGAAGATACCATGAAAAACATTGACACAACTGTCAAAGAAAATGAAAAATGCAAAAAGCTACTAATACAAAACATACAGGAGATCCAGGACACAATGAGAAGACCAAACCTAAGGATAATAAGTATAGATGAGGGGGAAGACTCCCAACTTAAAGGGCCAGTAAATATCTTCAACCAAATTATAGAGGAAAACTTTCCTAACCTACAGAAAGAGATGTCCATGAATATACAAGAAGCCTACAGAACTCCAAATACTATAGACCAGAAGAGAAATACCTCCCGTCATATAATAATCAAAACATCAAATGTACAAAACAAAGAAAAAATACTAAAAGCAGTAAGGGAAAAAGGTAAAGTAACATATAAAGGACGACCTATAAGAATTACAGCAGACTTCTCACCAGAGACTGTAAAAGCCAGAAGATCCTGGATGGATATCATACAGACCCTAAGAGAACACAAATGCCAGCCCAGACTAATACACCCAGCAAAACTTTCAATCAATATTGATGGAGAAACCAAAATATTCCATGACAAAATCAAATTTGCACAATATCTTAACACAAATCCAGCACTTCAAAGGATAATTGGGGGAAAACTCCAACACAAGGAGGGAAACTACAACCTACAAAAAGCAAGAAAGTAATCTTCAAACAACCCTAAAAGAAGACCCCTACACAAACATAACTCCGACGCCAATAATAAAAAAAAAACAGGAAACAACATTCATTATTCCTTAATATCTCTTAATATCAATGGATTCAATTCTCCAATAAAAAGACATAGACTATCAGCTTGGATACATAAACACAACGCAGAATTTTGCTGCATACAGGAAATGCACCTCTGTGAAAAAGACAAACACTACCTCAGAGAAAAAGGATGGAATAAAACCTTACAAGCAAATGGTCCCAAGAAACAAGCTGGAGTAGCCATTCTATGATCAAATAAAATCAATTTTCAACAAATAATAATCAAAAAAGATAAAGAAGGACACTTCATATTCATCAAAGGAAAAGTGTACCAAGAGGAACTTGCAATTCTGAACATCTATGCTCCAAACGCAAGGGCACCCACATACATAAAAGAAACTTTACTAAAACTTAAAGCATACATTACACACCACACAATAATAGTGGGAGATTTTAACACTCCACTCTTAGCTATGGACAGATCATGGAAACAGAAACTAAATCGAGACACAATGAAACTAACAGGAGTTATAAACCAATTGGACTTAACTGACATCTATAGAACATTTCATCCTAAAACAAAAGAATATACCTTTTTCTCAGTACCTCATGGTACCTTCTCCAAAACAGACCATATAATTGGTCACAAAACAGGCCTGAACAGATACAAACACATTGAAATAATCCCTTGTACCCTATCAGACCACCATGGACTAAGACTCGTCTTTGACATGGACAAAAACAACGGAAAGCCCACATACACAAGGAAACTGAACAATGCTATACTCAATGATAACTTGATCAAGAAAGAAATAAAGAAAGAAATTAAAGACTTTTTAGATTTAAATGAAAATGAGGACACTTCATATCAAAATTTGTGGGACTCCATGAAAGCAGTACTGAGAGGAAAAATCATAGCTCTAAGTGCCCACAAAAAGAAAATGGAAAGAGCATACATTAACAACTTGACAGCACACCTGAAAGGGTTAGAACAAAAAGAAGCTAATATACCCAAAAGGAGTAGATGGCAGAAAATAATTAAACTCAGGGATGAAATCAACCAAGTTGAAACAAAAAGAACTATACAAAATATCAACAAAACCAGGAGCTGGTTCTTTGAGAAAATCAACAAGATAGACAAACCCTTAGCCAGACTAACCAAAGGGTGCAGAGACAGCACTCAAATCAATAAAATTAGAACTGAAAAGGGAGACATAAAAACAGAAACAGAGGAAATTAAAAAAAATCGTTAGATCCTACTACAAAGGCCTATACTCAACAAAATTGGAAAATCTGGATGAAATGGACAGCTTTCAAGATAGATACCAGGTATCGAAGTTAAAGGAGGAGCAGATAAACCACCTAAACAGCCCTATAACCCCTAAAGAAATAGAAACAGTCATCAAAAATCTCCCCATCAAAAAAAGTTTGGGGTCAAATGGTTTTAGTGTAGAATTCTACCAGACCTTTCAGGAAGACCTAATACCAATTCTCTTCAAACTATTCCACAGAATAGAAACAGAAGGAACAATACGAAATTCGTTCTACGAAGCTATAATTACGCTCATACCAAAGCCTCACAAAGACCCAACAAAGAAAGAGAACTACAGACCAATCTCTCTTATGAATATTGATGTAAAAATACTCAATAAAATTCTCGCAAACCGAATCCAAGAACACATCAAAGCAATCATCCATCATGATCAAGTAGGCTTTATCCCAGGAATGCAGGGTTGGTTCAATATTTGAAAATCCATCAATATAATCAACTACATAAATAAGCTCAAAGAAAAAAATCACATGATCATCTCACTGGATGCTGAGAAAGCATTTGACAAAATTCAACATCCCTTCATGTTAAAAGTCCTGGAAAGAACAGGAATTCAAGATCCATACCTAAACATAGTAAAAGCAATATACAGCAACCCAGTAGCCAACATCAAACTAAATGGAGAGAAACTTGAAGCAATCCCACTAAGATCAGGGACTAGACAAGGCTGTCCACTCTCACTCTACTTATTCAATATAGTACTGAAAGTCCTAGCTAGAGAAATTAGACAACAAAAGGAAGTCAAAGGGATACAAATAGGAAAAGAAAAAGTCAAAATTTCTCTATTTGCAGATGATATGATAGAATACTTAAGTGACCCAAAAATTTCCATCAGAGAACTCCTAAACCTGATAAACAACTTCAGTAAAGTGGCTGGATATAAAATCAACTCAAACAAATCAGTAGCCTTCCTATACTCAAATGATAAACAGGCTGAGAAAGAAATTAGGGAAATGACACCCTTCACAATAGTCACAAACAATATAAACTATCTTGGAGTGAACCTAACCAAGCAAGTGAAAGATCGGTATGACACGAATTTCAATTCTCTGAAGAGGACCTCAGAAGATGAAAAGATCTCCCATGCTCCTGGGTTGGCAGGATTAATTTAGTTAAAATGGCCATCTTGCCAAAAGCAATCTATAGATTCAATGCAATCCCCATCAAAATTCCAAATCAATTCTTCACAGAGATAGAAAAAGCAATTTGCAAATTTATTTGGAACAACAAAAAACTCAGGATAACGAGAACTATTCTCAACAACAAAAGAACTTCGGGGGAATCACCATCCCTGACCTCAAACTGTACTACAGGGCAATAGTAATAAAAACTGCATGGTATTGGTACAGATACAGGCAGGAACATCAATGGAATAGAATTGAAGATCCAGAAATGAGCCCACATACCTATGGTCACTTGATCTTTGACAAAGGAGCTAAAACCATCCAGTGGAAAAAGGACAACATTTTTAGTAAATGGTGCTGGTTCAACTGGAGGTCAACATGTAGAAAAATGCAAATCGATCCATGCTTATCTGCTTGTACAAAGCTCAAATCCAAGTGGATAAAAGACCTTCACTTAAAACCAGATGCACTGAAACTAATAGAAGAGAAGGTGGGGAAGGCGCTCGAATACCTAGGCACAGGGGAAAAGTTTCCGAACAGAACACCAATGGCTAATGCTCTAACATCAAGAATTGACAAATGGGACCTCATAAAATTGCAAAGCTTCTGTAAGGCAAAGGAGACTGTCAATAGGACAAAACGGCAACCAACAGATTGGGAAAAGATCTTAACCAATCCCTCATCCGATAGAGGGATAATATCCAAGATTTACAAAGAACTCAAGAAATTATACTTCAGAAAACCATATAACCCTATTAAAAAATGGGGAACAGAGCTAAACAAAGAATTCTCAACAGAGGAAACTTGAATGGCTGAGAAGCACCTTAAGAAATGCTCAACATCCTTAGTCATCAGGAAAATGCAAATCAAAGCAACCCTGAGATATTATCTCACACCATTCAGAATGGCTAAGGTCAAAACTCAGGTGATAGGAGATGCTGGCGAGGATGAGGAGAAAGAGGAACACTCCTCCACTGTTGGTGGGATGGCAAGCTGGTACAACCACTCTGGAAATCAGTCTGGCAGTTTCTCAGAAAACTGAACACAGCATTACCTGAGGATCCAGCTATACCACTCCTGGGCATATACCCAGAACACACTCCAACATATAACAAGGACATATGCTCCACTGTGTTCATAGCAACCTTATTTATAATAGCCAGAAGCTGGAAAGAACCAAGATGTCCCTCAATGGAAGAATGGATACAAAAAATGTGGTACATCTACACAATGGAGTATTACTCAGCTATTAAAAATAATGAATTTGTGAAATTTATAGTCAAATGGATGGATCTAGAAATTACCATCCTGAGTGAGTAAACCCAATCACAAAAGAACACACATGGTATTAACTCACTGTTAAGGCGGATGTTAGCCCAAAAACTTAGAATAGTGAAGACTCAACCCACAGACCACGTGAAGCTCATGAAGAAAATAGACCAAGAGGGGATGCCTCAGTTTTGCTTAGAACCAGTAACAAAAATACTCAAGGGAGCAGTTATGGAAACAAAATATGGGACAGAAACTGAAGGAGGAGCCATCAGGAGACCATTCCACCTGGACATCCATCCTATGTACTGTCACCTAAGCTAGACGTTGATGTAGATGACTGGAAATGCATGCTGTCAAGAACATATTATAGCTGTCTCCTTAGAGATCTGCCAGAGACTGACACATTCAGAGGACGATGCTCACAGCTAACCACTGATATGATCAAATGTTTCCCAAGGGAGAACTTAGAAGACTGAGGGAGCAGAAAGGGTTTGTGACCCCAAGAGGAAAGCAACAATACCAAACAATCCAAAGCCCTCCCAGGGTCTGAACCACCAGCCTGGGAGCACATAGGGAGGGACCTATGACTCTAGTGTTATATGTAGGGGAGGAAGGCCTTGTTGGGCATGGGTGGGAGAGGAGATTCTTGGTCCCATGAAAAACTAACACAGAAGGTGGGGGAAGTGTGAGGGTGAGGAGGGGGTAGTGGGGGTTGGGGGTGGGTGCGGGCACAGCCTCATAGAAGGGATATAATGAGGGGGGATGAAATAAGGGGTTCCTAGGTGGTGGGGGAAATGGGAGAAGAGGATAAAAATCGAAATGTAAATATTATAACCAACTACATAAAAGGGGAAAAAAGTTGTTAGAACCAACATCTTTAAAAAAAAAATGTCAGCCCTCTAGGAAAAGAAAAATTTTTTTTCTTGATACTAAAACTTGTCCAGAGAATTGTATATTGCAGAATACACAGCATTGGTGGATCTACTCATCAAGCAAAACAAGCTGACCTATTCAAACCTCCGGTGTCTGGGAGTTCCATCTGGATGCAGTGAGGACACGGAGTCAGAGGCTTATCAATTTGCTCTTCCCCCCTGTTGAGGACCACTCAGGCCCACGTTTGGGGTCCAAACTAAAGTGGCCCACTCTGTCTGGCTTGGTGGCTAAAATGTCCCAGCCTGCACTGCTGTTCTTGTTCATGGGGCAAGAGACAAGAAGAATAGAGACAAGGCAGAGGTTCTGGAGTCAAGTCTCAAGTCTCCTTTATTGTTTCTCTACTGCACACATTCTCCCGACTCATATTCCTCTAAACTGTATTGACTGTATATATCTCTTAACTGTATCGACTCAGATTTACCTCTTAACTCCTATTGATTCTCATTCACCCTTAACTGTATATATTCTTACAAGGAAATCCTGGGTATTTATAAGCAAAAGCAGGAGAACACAGGTGAAAACATTTTACCACGTGCACTATGCAGCTGGGGTCACTAACAGCAAACAAGTTATGTGGGATAAACAAGATATTTGTCAGAGTGTGCTCAGCTGTTGTAGGCTGCTGAAAAACCAAGTCTCTATCAGAGTAAATGGTTCCAGATGGCTGCAAAGATGATAGCTGCTTTCTAGTCGATTTCTGCTTAAAGTCTGCTCCCTACACACCCCACTCCTCTTCTGATGTCTCGATGCCCGTAATCAGCTTGAAGAAGTTAAAGAAGAATCAGCGCCCCTATTCCCTGGGCTTCGGGACTAAGGTGTTTAATATGGGGCTGTCTCTCTGGGGAACAGTAGTGATGTTGTTGGAACAGGGAGGATTAGCTAGGATTTATGGCATAGCTATAACCTATTGGTAGAAATCTGTATAATTTAGTATCAAGATGAAGTTATAATTTCTTAAATGGTACAAAATTCACTTGGATTTCAAATTTAAGGTTTTCATTGGTATAAGCTTCCCATCGATACGAAAGTGAAATGAATATAGATACTCTCATGGGCATTGTGCCTGTATAACACATGTAGAAATACAAGGCTTAGACCCAGTCCTTCTTTAACTTTTTTAACTGACTTGGGATGAGTAGCCTGTGAGTTAAGGGACTATAGCAAATTCATGATTTTGAGTTTATTTTTATGGTGTTTTCTATATTTTATTTAGAAATAGCTGAGAGGAGTTAACAAACAACAGTCCAGGTTGCCTTACATGGATAGTTGGATTTCAAAACGTCAGAAATCCATAGAATTGACGTCACAAATATTTCTATATTAATGTTCATTTTGATTAGAGACCTGTCTGCTCCTGACAGCTTCCTGTCTTGGATTCTAAGAAGAAATTGAGCATCATTGGAGTTACTCCTGTTGTGGTGAGACAGCCACCAGGCAAGAGTTGCCTCTCTCCATCTACAGACAAATTACTGTCCAGAAAAGGACACACTTGCAGAATACTCGACTGATTATATCTGCCTAGACAGAGTAACCAGCCCTTAATAATCTGCAGCACTAAAGTTTGTCAGATGAATTTGGGCCAGAAGGCTGAAGATTTGATGCTCCAACGTTCCGTAGTATAGGGCTGTCCAGGTGTTCAGCGGTCTCTATAAATTGGCTAAGTTTTAGAAGCTATGATTAGTGCTTCCCATAAACTCAGTTAATTTAGTCATTCTGGATTTCTGACGGCATTGAAGACCTATAGACACATAGCCAATCCAGGCTATTTACCTTGAGAGAAAAGATCTGAGTGGAGGATTCTCAGCTGACATTCATTCTAAAGCCAAGAAAAAGCCAGGTTCACAACTAAGTGTTCTAGTCAAGAGAGACAGCAGAGGTTCTGGCTAGTCAACAAAAGGATGGAATGGGTATTAAGACTATCTTGTACCTCACTGGTACAAATAGGAATAATTATGCTCTCATTGTATTCTGAGAGTAAAGCTTTATTTTAACAGGAAGGGTAATATGTAGGAGGAGCTAAGGGGAAAGGAGCACTGAGAGGAAAAGATGGAGTAAGGAGAGGAGAAGATGAAGTAGATGAGAAGCTCGGTAATGAGAGAGAAAAAGAAAGAGAAAGAGAGAGGGGGCATGGAGGCAGAAGTTCACATATCTCCACTAGTCAAAGATAGTTTACATACCTAGGTTGGGTATTAGGTTACACTTCTGATTGAGCATTACCATACTTACAAAGCCCTTGCTTAACATTTTAAAAAATTGTATAAAAGCCAAATGGAAAAGAGGGGGCATGGGATAGGGGTTTTCTGGGGAAGGGAAATGGGGAAAGGGATTGGCATCTGAAATGTAAATTAAATATCCAATATATATATATATATATATATAATAGTATTTAAAATGTTCGATTTTAAAAATAATAGAATCATCTAGTTAATATCTTTAGAACCAAGTCCCATGAATAACTGCTTCCATTTTGTAAAATTCATTGAATAAAAAAATTTCATTTGAAAAAAAATTATTTTTTTCACTGGATCCAAGGAGGTTAAAAAGTTCCTAGAATATGCACTGGAAACAGGGTGTTATTCCCAGTAAACTAGATTTTTTTACCTCAGGAAAAGTCTATTGAGTAACATGTTTAATCACTGGCTACCTTAAGCAGCAGACCCTGTTGATATCAGAGCTACCCCAGTCAGCAGCTCACTCTATCATTGACAGCCAATGGCTGCCTGTTTCTATTTACCCTTCACTTGGATGCCAAAGCTACAGTCATTGGCATTGGTTGTTCCAGGAAAGAATTTAAAGAGGACTTCTGAGTCACATTTGACCTCTTTGGACAGAAGGTGATCCCATGGAACTTTTGGATCTTGAATTAGCACACAGGCATGAAACGATTGGCTGAAATATTCACACAGTGGTCTACATACTACAGGAATAGCCTGCTGCAGACTTAATTCTTCTTCACAGAGCAGCTAGCAAATGCTTTATATATCATGTCAGAAGAGAGCAATAAATGATCAAAAAGCATCCCTTAGGTCAATAAAGTGTATTCTGTGCATTACCACACAATGTTAAACCCTGTAGAAACTAACAATTATTTGGCTGGGAAATTGCAGGTAACTCCCTGACACTCAAGAACTATTTTGAGGATTGTGAGATAATGTGAAATCAGCTTAAAGGCATGTGCACAGCAGGCACCATTCCAAAAGTATCCAGAGGCAGCTCATGAGCCATATTCTGGGCAAAGATGTTGCCTCCCAGAAATTCTGATGTGATCCAGCTAAGAATAAAGGAATCATGGATGGGATTCACTTGTGAATCAGGTGACAGTACAACTGGACAACAACAACAAACATGACCTTCAGGGAGAATGACCTGAGCTTTCAACCAGTGTTGCACCTGCAGCTGATGAGGTTTGTACATGAGCCTCAGATAGCCAAAATATCAATGTGGAAGACAAATTCATCTTCTCAGAATAATCAACACTTGCTGAATCTTGATGGAAAACAGAATCTAAAAACACTACAAATTATTTACCATGCAGCCCTGAATCCCACTGTAGAGAATAATGATCAATAGTATGTGGTTAATCTAAACCACAAGGATGTGCTCAAATGGTCTCATTTGGGGTGATGTGGTGTGCTAACAAAGTGGATAAGACAGGAGGGTATGCTCTCTTTCAAGATGGGTGCTCCTAAACTTATAGAGCATGAATGATTGTGGACTCTTCTAGTTACTTACTGTCTGTTGTGTGTGGCATGACAGATGTGTCCAGGATATGAAGTGCATCATCCACAATTAAATTAAACCAAATGTCACAGACAGAACTTAGGATTCCTGCTCCACTCTTAAAACGCCTTTGACAAATGATGACATATTAGAGTTGCAGAGGGATCATCTGTAAAGTGTAATTGTAAATCTTTCTGTGAATAGCATTTCAGAGAATTCTACTGATGCAACTGTTTAACTGCCGTTATTCATTTGTAATGTTATAGCTGTGGACCAAGAGATCTGTTACCTCTCATCTAGGATAACCATGCAGATTAGGCATAAAATGCCTAATTATGAAATGCCGATTAGAGAAGATCCTCTTGGGGGCAGGGGTGGAGGAAGGAATCACCATTTAAAGTCACTTGACCAGTGTTGGGATGAAGCTTCAGACTATCCTGCCAGGATGGAGCCTGAAGCAGAGGTCACATGCCTCTAGTGGAGGGCAAATCTGTGCAAATCAAGAAGGGAGAGCAAGCGGTGGTTGATCTTGATCTTTAATCACAGTAGACTTCAGAGTGCATTGAGGAACTATTTCTTCCCGGGGATGCTTCAGTCTTGTGAAGTTCCCCGGGAACAGATCTGATTTCTGAGACTAACTGTGAGTCAAAGACCTAATGTGTGAAGGAAACAATACCCTGCCTCCCACACTAACCATTAAGAAAATATTATCCATGTTTTATAAAATTAAAGGTACAGGAGAAAGATATTGGCCACTGGGAAACATGGAAAACCCAGGGCAGTGGACTGTATGTCACATGAATTGACTCAGGTGGTTATATTTATTATTGGGAACAATTTCTCACATCAGTGGTCTCCAGAGCTTTAGGTGCTAACAAAACTGTCTTACCCATGTCAGGGTCCTAACCCACTCTCCCCATCCAGAGCACTTCACTTGTCATGAAGCAGAGAGAAATCTCTAACTTTGGATGGACAGGCTGCTAAAGGGTATTCCCCAGGTCACATGAGAGGCTCTGAGAAAAGACATTCCAGAAATTGGACAATTTGGGGACAGCTAGTTAGCAGGTAGGACATGGCAGTTCCCAGTGACATCATCAGGAATGCCTTCCTTGGACAAGCTCTTGTATCTAGGAAAGAAGTAGAATCTTCTGTGATGTCACCTGTGTTGTGGTGACAACAAGTGCCTGTGGGATATTTCTTCAGTGCTGTTTGGGTTCACAAACAGGCATGTTTTCCAGGCTGCTTAGGCTATTTCGGAAAGAGAATGGCGATCAAGGAGAGACCACTCCCAGTAAGAAAGAAGCTGGCCTCCAGTCTTGTAAAAAAGGAAGACTGAAATCGTTCTGGAGAAGGCACAGTGAGTCCTGGGTAGAGTTGGGGAACTTCCTGAAAGAAATAGACTTGAGCTGGGCCTTCTAGGAGTATGCCTTAAAGCTGGAGCCCTGGAATTTCGCAATGGCAGAACAAGAGTCAAGAATTTCTAATTATTAGTTTGACAGATAGCCGGGTACTGACAAGCCTGATCTACTTTTCTGGGAACTATTTAATTTCATTTTGAGTGGCTAAGAATGTCAGGAGGAGGCACTATGAGATTAACAATGTGTATGATAATGGTAGGAGTTGAAGCCCTTCATCCTCTAGATTACTGCATGTTAAAGGAGTCTCTGAGGACAAGAACAGAGTTGGTTATGTGTGGGGTCTTAGACTCTTTGGGTTTCAACACACATGATTAGACCTTGGTGGTGCTAAGCAATTCAAATCAACTCCAGAATTTACCTGCATCACATCCTATATGAGCTGACAATGATCCCTGAATCTTCATGTCAGAGGCAGCTTATGGATTTCAGTGCAAGGGGCCCTGTAGGAGGGAGAGAGGCACATGTATGATGATGGTGGTTGGGAAATGGGATATAGCCGAGCAGAACAGATCAAAGATAGCTTTTCTACTCCTTCTGGGATTTACCCTGTCAATAGCTTTTCCTCTTCCTCACCCTACTTTTGGGGTCTCAGAATGGCCTCTCTTGCCTATGGGTCATGAACTATGCAAATTCATTTGTGTTTGTCTGTCTCCAGGGTCTGCTAGGCAAACATCATCCCAGAATTCCACCATCAATAAATATAACCAGATGACAAAATTGGAAGAACTGAAATTGAAGATCAAGAAGATGAGCTTTGAGGAGGAAGAAATTAGTGAAATGCTGAAGCTGTACAATTATTACGATTTGAACTACAGGTAGTGATTATGCTCAGTCTCCTGTTGACTGTATTGTGCCCTCTCCATTAACCCAAGATTTCCTCTCATCAAAGCAGTGTGTCATCTCTAATCATGCATGTTAGAAAGACCTGTCAGCTGTTGACTAGTAGGATACTTGACCTTGAGGTGCTTGGAGTCTTATTGGTTCTGTCCACAGGTAGAAGGACTTGGTCATTTTTGCTGCCTTTCAGTGTGTGAATGAAATGCCTGCAGGTCATCACTATTTTGCTCTGAGTTTGGTCCTTATACTTTAAGACTTTGGCATCGTCATGGATTTAGTTGGCATTCTAATTGTGTTTGTGGGTGGGTTGTTGTGTATGTGTGTGAATGTTGTTGTGTGTGTGCTGTTCAGGGTCTGAGGCTCTGGGACCATTGATGGAGTCTGAGGATTTGTCTGATGCACAGTTTGCAGGTCGATACAGTTTGGAGTCCATACAGGCCCAAATTGATCCACAGGGTATTTTGCTCCTTGTGTTTGCACTCGTGTCACATAGGAACCTTCTGTGGTACGAAGTGTTATTAAGCATCTTCTGGCAATCTTGTCCTCTGAGAATTCATGTAACAATAGGAACCACGGATAGAGATGCCTGCCTTAAAAATAAATGAATAGTCATCAGAGATATCTGGTGTGCCCAAGCTTGTGGCAGAGACTAGGAGAAACTTCTCACAAAAATAGTGTAATCCTTCAGGCTTACAGCAGATGCTCTCAAATGTCTGCTCCTCCATTTGGTTCCCTGTATCTGCTGTCCTGTATCCAGGATTATAAGTTTAATCAGCAGCAATAGGACCCAGTTCCAAAGAGCAAAAATGTGTCATATAGTATTGGCTGGGGTAGTCCAGAATACAGCCATGTTGCACATGAACCTTAGAGAAGTATTTGCTCCTTGGGCCATGTCCTAACACAGGATGAACATCGAATTCGATATCATTAAAAGAATCCACGAAAAGACCATGATGAATATCCAGAAAATTACAGAGTCAATAACTGATGCCATGGAGAAATACAAGGAGCTCATAGAAGAAAACTATTCCTACAGGTGAGTGACTGACACATCTGAGACCCCAGCACTAGGCAGGGAAATCTTCCGTCCTGCTAGGACTTCGAACAAATGTCAGGGCTCTGTTATTTTGGTATTTTTTTTTTGCGATATTTTATTTACATTTCAGATGCCATCCCCTTTCCCCATTTCCCCTCCCTAGAAAACCCCTATCCTGTGCCCCCTTTTCCATTTTGCTTTTATACAATTTTTTAAATGTTAATCAAAGGCTTAATAAGTATGGTAATGATCAATCCGAAG
The DNA here is from genome assembly GCA_019844195.1 of Rhabdomys dilectus. Classification (NCBI taxonomy): domain Eukaryota; kingdom Metazoa; phylum Chordata; class Mammalia; order Rodentia; family Muridae; genus Rhabdomys; species Rhabdomys dilectus. Next base: position 14,019 of record JADRCG010006001.1, read on the forward strand.
TGTAACTCAATACCCACCCTAGATATGTAATCTATCTTTGACTGGTGGAGACACTTGAACGAGTGCCTCCATGCCCCCTCACTCTGGTTCTATACTATCTGTTTCTTAACAGGAACCCTGCCTTGAGGCAAGGGTTATGGATTTGTACCTCTTGGACTCGGGTGTCTTAAGTCTGAAGAGTCTATAAGTGTATAAGTTTATAAGACCTTTCAATCTTTATTCTTTAAAATTCAAGGTCCTCTACATAGAAAACATTTCCACCTTGATGGGAATATAAAGCAACACTGAACCTCTAGGGCTCTGACAAGGGATTTAATGATCTGGGATCCATGACAAAAATGGAAAGAGTGTATTCCTTTTGGGTATCTCTCCTCTCTCAGAGGGGAATTGCCCTATATCTGCTGATCGTTTTTTAGTACCAGGGACATATAAGCACCCATGAGGAACATTTCCTCTTTTTTGATGGACATAAACCCTCTTGCTGTCAGGTCTAACAAAAGTACTTTCAGTCTGGTGAAATGTGGTTGGTCTCTGAATGTGACCTGCCTCTAATTGGTATTGATATTTATACTGGGGTCTCTAGTCTGAGACTGTCTAGGGACCAGGGCACTTGCAGGGATGATGGCACTGGGAGGAGTGACAGGCAAATGGAAGCTGGCTGGGAATCACCATTTTGTTTGTTTGTGGTTTAGCACCCGGCACTGCCAACTCCTTAGAGAATGTTCTCAACTGAAAGACAATGTCAGGATATTGCTGCAGAGAGAGAACAGAAACCTGCTGGTAGAGCAGAGTGAACTACAAGTGTCCTGTGGAGAAGATAAGAGCTTCTGTGAGGGGGACAACAAGAACATCTATGTCCCAAGTGCCAAGCATCAGCAGGTAGGATGAGGCACCAGAGGCAGATTGCCCTCATGTCTAACCAGAAGCATAGACAAACCAGTGACACTTGAATCATCTGCTTTGCCTAGCCTAAATTACCTTTTCTTCAAACATGACAGATTCCTCTTCCTTTTCTGCTCACTTATGATTTTTGGTGTTTCTGTGTGTGGAGGGTGTGTGTGTGTGGTGAGTTTGTAGTGTGTAATGTGAATGCTTGTAAGTCTACATGAGTATTTGGACCAGCTGTAGATTACTGTGTTTATACTAATGTTTTATGTTTGTGTAATGCAAAGTGATTGTGCAAGTGTTTTTTCTATTGGTGTTTGTATATACAACTGTGTGTGTTGTTCATGTGTGTGTCTCTGTGTCTATGTGTGTCTTTGTTCAGACATACACCTTTGTGTTTCTCGAGATGCCAAGTTTAATGAGTAAAGCACTCTGAGATTTTAGTTTGCTTCCACAAAATATCAAATACATCAGTCCAATTATTCTGCCTCTAAACCTAGCTCCCAAGAGAAACAGGATACAAAAAGACTCTTGTAAAGTCAGATTTTCCAATGATTAGGGGCAAAACTATTGGTTCTCATTGAAGTCCTTTGGAGCAAATCAAAGGAATATGGTGTATGGAAGTAAGGGGGAGGTTGCTGTATGAAATCCATGTGTTTATGTCCCGTTTCTACTCTTGATGAATTGTCAATGCCCACTGGAATGTCCGATGGCTCACTGTGCCTTCTTAGCATTCCAGGTTGTTTTCCTCATTGTCTGCTACCATTCTCTTTCAAGCTACCTCTGGCTCAGTAAAAGTTTGACTTTAAGTTTGTCTTGGATTTTATTCCCTGAGAGATTGAGTAGCTTGGAGCTGTATCTGCATCCTGAAAACGTCCCAGAGTTGTGGTGCAAGAATAAGGCTGTTTTGAGTCCCTTGGGGTTCATTATACTCTAATACACTTTGAGCACTCACCCTATGTTATCTGTGTAGCATGCTGCAACTGCTGTCGTTCAAAATTGCTTTCTCTGAGTTAAAGTCAGCCTCAATGGGGGTTGCGAGTCGTGAGGACCTTCAGAGAGGTCTGGGATTGTAAAATCGGGTAGGTCTCTAAGAAGCCATGTTCAGAAAGTGGAAAAGAAGTCCCCTTTTACCCAGTGAATCAGAAGAAGTAGTAGATGTACACAGAGCAACTAGGACACATGAGGGTTGCAGTGGTCTGCAGAGCAGCCCTGAAGGAGAAACTATCCAGATGTCCATCAGCTAAATAGTGAAAATGGACCATTTGTTGCAGCCCTTCCATGGACTATTGCTCAGTGTGAGATACTCCAAACAAGCATTTGGCATTTCAACTAGTCAGCCTTATCTAACTCAAAATATCCCTGACATAGTCACATTGTGGGGAAAAATTTGTACATTTCTATCCTAGTTATGAGGATTTTTTATTATTCTGGGATCATAGCTTTGGACACCAAGTCAGTCAGGTTATGGTAAAGGGAGCTCCTATTGGAAGAAGCTGTTTACTTGGGGACAAGTCTGAAACACTGAACAAGAACAAGAAGCTAGTCTACCACCAACATGTGATCCTTAGCTGGGAAACAAGCCTACTCTACACAGCCTTGTGAACTCGCTAAGCCAGATTAGATAATAGGCTAAGAAACATGATTCCAAGTTAAGTTTAAGAGTGGAAAGCACATCACTGACTGAGCTATTTATATGCTATGCCACTATGTACCTATCCAATTCAAGATTTGGTTTTTTATACATGAAATATATACTGGGCAATTTTTATATTAGCAATAACTGAAAAACTAAACTGGTTACTGCAACATACCATGCTCATATTGTGTGAACACAAACATTTTGTATGTTTGAGAATATGCCCTACAATACGATAGACATACAGGGATATGTTCAGTATCTTCATGACCACCAACTTCTCTTACAGTGCCGAGCCTTAGGAGTATTTTCCTTTAACACAATCTCGATGATTATTGGGCCAGGGCAGTGCCCATGGATTTCATGTGAGATGGTTTTTCTAGATATTTCAAGATAAAGGGATGGACAAGTGGAATGCAGGCAGGATTCTGCACTGGAGAAATAATCCTAGCCTCCACTTCAATTCTTGACAGGCTCTCCATAAGACATCTACATGCTTTTCTAGGTAACTCTCATCTCTCTTGAACTCAGATTAAGGCATTGCCACAATGTTCTTATTACACAATATAATATAGCTGGATTCTTGGAGAAATATGGTGGTTTATTTTTTTTAACTCCAGTACAGTGTGTAGTTCACAGGTCAGTTTCAAGCAGTTTTTAAAAGCTGAGAAAGAAATCCAAGGCGAGGTGCTCTATGACACTTTGGGATGCCAGGAATGGCCTCAGCTGATGGGTCATGCTGGATTGTCCACCTGAAAGGGCTGGAGTGGGAGGGATAGCTGAATTTACAAATCCTTACCAGGCCTTTGTCCTTTGCTTCCATAGTTCTGAATGCTCCAGCAGAAAATCAAACATGGCACAGACCAGGACAAGATCTCCCTCCAAGAGAACTGCTGTGTGAGGTGCACTGAGTGTGTGCAGCAAATGCACTTCTATGTCATCACATCCCTAATCACCATGGCAATCGTGGGCTGCAGTTTTTCTTTCCATTGCTTTCCTTGGTGTGAATAGGCCTTAATTTCATCTAGCTACTAGCCCAGCAAGACTGCACATTTGGAGGAATTCAGAGAAGAGCTGAGGCACATCAAGAGCTGCTGGGCATCCAGGAAAAGTCTGAGAGAGTACATTTTTTTTTCTTGTCCTGATGGGTCATCAAGAATAACTTCATGAATATCTACCAACAAACTTACAGACTTTGAGCCAAAAACTGTAACATGTCTTATGCTCAGTCTTGGGAGGACATATCCTTCAAACAAACACTCCAAAAAAAGGAGACCTGCTTACATCTCTTGAAAAGAAGATTTCCATCAGTAACTGCTTCTCTACTATGTTGCCAAGGCAGCCACAGGCTGTAAGTCTGTGCTGCAAAATGAGCAGCCAGGGAATGCTGCTTACCACAGTTCTAGAGTTTAGATTTTTGTTTGAGGTTTTCTAACGTTGGTTATTTGTTTTTGCTTGTTTTCATTTGAAGTTTTGTTATTGATTTGTTGTTGTTTTGTTGTAATTGATTTGATATTTTGATAAGGCTATACACTGTACATAGTGACTGCACAGTCGCAGTTACTTTTAAGGAAATTGAATGTATTCTTATGAATGAAAGAGTTATCTCTAACTCTTCACTCATAAACACCTTCTTTATTCAGGTATAATGTCACCGTATTGAAATTCCACAGCTGTCAGACAGAGATGACTCTTTAAACTTTCACCGGGCTTGGGCTTCTTAATTAATTCCTGATCTGGTATATCGAGATCAGTCAACAGGGTCTAGCAAGAGAGAGAGTGGGAATGGATGGACCTGAGACACAGAAAGAATGGAGACAAGACAGAGAGTCTGATCAAGTCTCATTTGTTGATAGAAATTCTGGGTATTTATACTCTTTCACACATGCCTTGCAGCTTTGGACAAGCAGGGGAACACAGCTGAAGGTGCTCTACCATGTGTGCCTTGCTGCTGGGAGCACTAAACAGCAAAACAAGATATGTGAGATAAACAAGATGTTTATCAGAGTGTGCTCAGCTGTTGTAGGCTGTTTGCAAAACAATCTCTTTTCAAAGTATATGGCTCCAGATGGCTGTAAAGAAGATAGCTTCTTTCTGCTTAGAGTTGGCTTCCAAAAACTTGCCAGC
>JADRCG010006024.1:0-13693 GCA_019844195.1 Rhabdomys dilectus
TCATGCCCTTTCTGGCCTCTGTGGGCACTGCATGCATATGATACACAATATACATTCAGGCAATAAACATAAAATATAAATAAATAAACTTTGAAAAAACCCTTCAATTTACTTAGTTTCTATTATTGATCAGGTAACACCGAAAACATAATTAAATAATGTATTAAGCAAATGTGGGCACCTATTACATCTCTAACAGAAGCATGGCTTGCTGTTGGTTCTGGGGATGCAGTAGTGGGCAGTCTGTGCTGATGGAAGAACTGTGTCAAGAAAACAGATAATAAACACACACATGTGGTACAGCCGGTGTCATGGGATAGTGAATTAACATGAATGAATGAATGAATGAATGAATGAATGAATGAATGAATGAATAGCTGAATGTTATGAGAGAGGTGTCAGGTTAGGGTCCATGCTGAATATTTTGAAATGGAAGTGATCCAAGACATCACAGGCACATGTTTATAAGATGACCCATGTGAAGACAGCAGGTAGCTATGAAGTTCAGGAGAGATGGGTCATCGCAAAAAAGCAAAAGAAGCAACAGCAGGCTATCTAAGTTTAGAGTATGTGACTAGAATAGCAAGAAGTCTGGCAAGGGTGGGCAGGAGGGAGCAAGTAGAGTGAGCATGAGCAGTGGACAGGGCAGGGAAAGGAGTAAGCAAGGGCAGGTAATGTGGGCCCTTTCAGGGTTTGTTTCTTCTGGAGTGAAAGAAGCCATGGAGGGTGTTCAGTTTCTTCTTAGAATCCAAGACGGGAAGCTGTCAGGAGCAAACAGGTCTCTAATCAAAATGAACATTAATTTAGAAATATTTGTAACGTCAATTCTACGGACTTCTGACGTTTTGAAATCCAACTATCCATGTAAGGTAACCTGGACTGTTGTCTGTTAACTCCTCTCAGCTATTTCTAAAATAAAATATAGAAAACACCCTAACAATAAACTCAAAGCCATGAATTTGCTATAGTCCCTTAACTCACAGGCTAACCGTCCCAAATCAGTTAAAAATGTTAAAGAAGGACTGGGTCTAAGCCTTGTATTCCTAAATGTGTTATACAGGCACAATGCCCATGAGAGTATCAATATTCATCTCACTTTTATATGAATAAGAAGCTCATACCAATGAAAACCTTAAATTTGAAATTAAAGTAAATTTTGTACCATTTAAGAAATTATAACTTCATCTTGATACTAATTATACAGATTTCTACCAATAGGTTATAGCTATGCAATAAATCCTAGCTAATCCTCCCTGTTCCAACAAAACCACTACTTTTCCCTAGAAAGATAGCCCAATATTAACCACCTTAGTCCCCAAGCCCAGGGAATAGGGGCGCTGACTTTCTTTAACTTATTCAAGCTGATTATGGGCATTGAGATATTAGAAGAGGGGTGGGGGAAAGAATAAATTGATAAGCCTCTAACATTGTGTCTTCACTGCATCCAGATGGAATTCCAGGACATCAGAGGTTTGAGCAGGTCTGCTCAGTTTCTCCAGTTGTGCGAAGACAGCCACTAGGCAAGAATTACCTCTTTCCATCTACAGACAAATTACTGTCCAGAAAAGGGCACACTTGCAGAATAGTCGACTGATTATATCTGCCTAGACAGAATAATCAGCACTTAATAATTCTGCATCACTAAGGTCTGTCAGATGATTCTGGGCCAGAAAGCTGAAGATTTGATGCTCCAACGTTCAGTACTATAGGGGCTGCCCAGGTGTTCAGCAGTCTCTATAAATTGGCTAAGTTTTAGAAGTTATGCTTAGTGCTTCCCATAATTTCAGTTAACTCAGTCATTATGGATTTCTGACAGGCTTGAAAACTTATAGTCTCATAGCCAATCCTGGCTATTTACTTTGAGAGAAAAGATTTGAGTGGATGGTTTTCAGCTGACATTCATTCTAAAGCCAAGAAAAAAGCCAGGTTCAAAACTAAGTGTTCTAGTTAGGAGAGACGACAGAGGTTCTGGTTAGTCAACAAAATGATGGACTGGGTATTAGGATTATCTTGTACCTCACTGGTACAAATATGAATAATTATGCTCTAATTGTATTTTGAGAGAAAAGTGTTATTTTAACAGGAAGGGTTATATGTAGGAGGAGCTAAGGGGGAAGGAGTACAGAGAGGAAGAGTTGGAGTGAGGAGAGGAGAAGATGAAGGAGAGGAGAAGCAAGGTGATGAGAGAGAGAAAGAGGTGGGGCATGGAGGCAGATGTTCACGTGTCTCTACCAGTCAAAGATAGTTTATATATCTAGGTTGGGTATTGGGTTACACTTCTGATTGAGCATTACCATACTTATAAAGCCTTTGATTAACATTTAAAAATGTATAAAAGCAAAAGGGAAAAGGGGGCATGGGATAGGGGTTTTCTAGGGAGGGGAAATGGGGAAAGGGGATGACATCTGAAATGTAAATAAAATATCCAATAAAAAGAAAAAAAGAAGAAGCCTTGGAGGGATTTCAGCAAGAGAATAATAGACCTTGATGCTGGCAGTCAAGGAATTACTGAGGATGCCATATACAGAACAGATGGTAAGACTACAAAGGTGGGGGGCAGGTGCTTAGGTAGGACCTACCCTCACAATCTGCAGGTGAGTCAGGCTAACCTGCAAGAGCTACAAGAAGTAGGTAGAGGAGTTGCCTCAGACTGCTGTAGTGTTGATGTATCAACGTTTGTGAACCTTTGGCCTTTCATGGCTTGCTCTTGGTTAAAAGATGGCATCCTGGAGGTGGATGATGAGATCAGGTTCATGACATATGCAAATGAGTGGGTGTGGCTGTGACTGTTAGCTAAGGCCTTATCCTCATTTTTTTATGGTGCCACTGGAGAGATTCTTCTAGAAAAGTAGTTATGAACTTCTTTTATAATATAAAAGTCAATGTTCTTGGAAGAAAAAAAATTATATATCCTCCCTTCTGATGCTTAGTATTGAAATGGGCTAAATTGTTGGACATTTAATTTTTCTTCTCTATGGAAATCCCTTTGGAAGGGAAATGGAGTCCCTTGTTGAAGGTCAAAGATTACTAGTCACATAATCTCCCTAAGATCCTTAACTACTCTTCCTGTGATCACCTGGTCATGATCTGTGGATGGAGGCTGGGCCACAGAGTGATTGGAGTTGAACAGCACAGCCTTAATTGTGGGTAATCCCCTTTTCTTACCACAGAGCTTCAGGTGGTATTTGAAACTTTAAAAAAAAATGTATTACTGAGTTCTGTGAAGCTGAATGTGAATTGTCCAAAGGCACAGTGTGAAGATGGAGTTGGGAAGAGAATAATTCTGAACAAAATTAAAGTCCTCAAGGGATACAGACAGTCTGTCTTGGCTGCTCCCCCTTACCTAGTGTCATCCTTTCCATTTGCTTCTTCCCCTTTTAGCTGGGTTTTGGGAAGTTTTGACATGAACTCTGTACTAATTTCAACTCCACTTGTGCACAAATAGTAATTCCTTAACAACTGCTAGGAGAATTAAATGTGATAACAAGGCTTAGGAACTAGGGTTCACTAAACTTCCTATGTTTTATTCTACTTAGGGTTTTTTGTTTGTTTGTTTGTGTTTTATTGGTTGGTTGTTTTTGTTTTTTGTTTTTTGTCTACATAACACAGATTGAAGTCATCTGTGAAAAGGAAACCACACTAGGCAGTTGTCTCCATCAGGCTGGCCTGTAGGCAAGTCTGTGGGCCTTTTTCTTAATTAATGATTGATGAGGGAGGGGAGTCCAGCCCACATGAACTGTGCTCCCCCTGGGAAGACTTTCCTGAGTTCTATAAGAAAGCAAGTTGGGCAAGTCAAGGAAAACAAGCCAGCAAGCATCATACTTCTATGGTTCTGCTTCAGTTTGGCCTCCAGAAACATGCCTTGATCTCCTGCTCTGACTTCTTTTGATGGAACCCAGCACAAGATGTTAAGTGTCCTGTTCCTTGTTGTCTGTCTTCTTGCACTGAGACAGGGTCTTGCATTCAACTGCAAGCTTGCTCTTTCAGGTAGGCTGGCAGGCCCAGGATTTCAGAAATTGTTTATTCCCATAACTGGTATACCACTATCATACTTATGGACCTATCTTGCCATACCATTTGTTACTGTAGCTTGCAGTGTTCACAGCTGTGTAAGACTATTGAAGACTTTTCTTCCCTAGTATTATGGATAACACCTTCCAGTGCTATGAAAACTATAGGCTGCACCACTTTAAAGATCTTATCAGGCCCGGATCCTGGTGACTGAAGCAGACAACCAGCTGGTCTGCTCCCGTGTGGAAACTGCATCAGGAGACATCCTAGAGAGGCCACTGCCCTCAGAGCTGCAGGTAGGATCACTGGCCCACCGCCCTACACCCCAGAGGCACAACTAGCAGCAGGTAGCCCCCAGGGCACACCTGGGACCCAAACCCCACCCATGCAAAATACTACTCCCCTTCCGCCCCTCGCCCAGATCCCGGTGGCTGGAGCAGTCACCTAGCTTGTCTGCTCCTGTGTGGAAACCGAATCAGGAGACATCCTAGAGAGATCAGTGACCTCAGAGCAGGGGACACCATATCCCGAGGCATCTTAGAGGAGCCACCGAACTCAGAGCAGCAGACACCATATCCTGAGGCATTCTAGAGGAGCGAATATACTTAGAGCAGCAAACACCTAGCTGGACTACTACCGTGGAGACACCATATCCTGAGATATCCCAGAGGAGCCACTATACCCAGAACAGCTGGAGCTCAGGATCACAGAGACATCCGGACCCTGAGGAGTTCTGACACAAACAAGATAACTGGAAAGGCAGGCTCTAGTCAGAACCAACAAGTGCAGGTAGCACTAGAGCTAACTAAATGGCGAAAGGCAAGTGTAAGAATGTAAACAACAGAAACCAAAGTTACTTGGCATAACCAGAACACAGTTCTCCCACCACAGCAAGTCCTGAATGCCACATCACACTGGAAAAGCAGGATTCAGAATTAAAATCACTTCTCATGGTGATGTTAGAGGACTTTAAGAAGGACATAAATGACACTCTCAAAGAATTTGAGGAGAACACAGGTAAACAGGTAGAAGCCCTTAAAGAAATGCAAGAAAACACAACCAAACAGGTGAAGGAATTAAACAAAACTGTCCAGGATCTAAAAATGGAAGTAGAAACAATAAAGAAATCTCAAAGGGAGACTAACCTGGAGGTAGAAAACCTAGGAAAAAGATCAGGAGTCATAGATGCAAGCATCACCAACAGAATACAAGAGAAAGAAGAGAGAATCTCATACACAGAGGATACCATGGAAAACATTGACACAACGATCAAAGAAAACATGAAATGCAAAAAGCTCCTAACACAAAACATCCAGGAAATCCAGGACACAATGAGAAGACCAAACCTAAGGATAATAGTTATAGATGAGGATGAAGATTCCCAACTTAAAGGGCTAGTAAATATCTTCAACAAAATTATAGAGAAAAACTACCCTAACCTAAAGAAAGAGATGTCCTTAAATATACAAAAAGCCTACAGAACCCCAAATAGACTAGACCAAAAAAGAAATACCTCCCATCACATAAAAATCAAAACATCAAATATGCAAAACAAAGAAAAGATATTAAAAGCAGTAAGGAAAAAAGGCAAAGTAACATATAAAGACAGACTTATAAGAATTATACCAGACTTCTCACCAGAGACTATAAAAGCCAGAAGATCCTGGATTGATATTATACAGACCCTAAGAGAACACTAATGCCAGCCCAGACTACTATACCCAGCAAAACTCTCAATCACTATTGATGGAGAAACCAAGATATTCCATAACAAAATCAAATTTACACAATATCTTTCAACAAATCCAGCACTTCAAAGGATAATGGATGGAAACCTCCAACACAAGGAGGGAAACTACAACCAAGAAAAAGCAAGAAAGTAGTCTTCCAACAACCCCAAAAGAAGATAGTTACACAACAATAATTCCACCTCTAATAAAAAAAATAACAAGAAGCAACAATCATTTTCCTTAATATCTCTTAATATCAATGGACTCAATCCTCTAATAAAAAGACATAGACTATCAGACTGGATACATAAACAGGACCCAGAATTTTGCTGCATATAGGAAATGCACCTCTGTGACAAAGACAAACACTACCTCAGAGTAAAAGGATGGAAAACAATCTTCCAGGCAAATGGTCCCAAGAAACAAGCTGGAGTAGCAATTCTAATATCAAATAAAATTGATTTTCAACCAAACATAATCAAAAAAGATAAGGAAGGACACTACATACTCATCAAAGTGAAAATGTACCAAGAAGAACTCTCAATTCTGAACATCTATGCTCCAAATGCAAGGGTACCCACATACATAAAAGAAACTTTATTAAAGCTCAAAGCATACATTGCACCTCACACAATAATAGTGGAGGACTTCAACACCCCACTCTCAGCAATGAACAGATCATGGAAACAAAAACTAAACCAAGACAAAATGAAACTAACAGAAGTTATGGACCAAATGGATTTAACTGATATCTATAAAACATTCCATCCTAAAACAAAAGAATATACCTTTTTCTCAGCACCTCATGGTACCTTCTCCAATATAGACAATATAATTGGTCACAAAACAGGCCTCAACAGATACAAAAAGATTGAAATAATCCCTTGTACGTTATCAGACCACCATGGACTAAGGCTGGTCTTTAATAATGACAAAAACATTGGAAAGCCCACATACACATGGAAACTGAACAATGCTCTACTCAGTGGTGACTTAGTCAAGAAAGAAGTAAAGAAAGAAATTAAATACTTTTTAGAATTTAATAAAAAAGAGGACACATCATACCAAAATTTGTGGGACTCCATGAAAAAAGCATTACTAAGAGGAAAATTCATAGCTCTAAGTGCTTACAAAAAAAAAAAAAAAAAAAAAAAAAAAAAAAAAAAACTTGAGAGCATACACTAACAACTTGACAGCACATCTGAAAGCTTTAGAACAAAAAGAAGCAAATATACCCAAGAGGAGTAGATGGCAGTAAATAATCAAACTCACAGCTGAAAAACAGAAAGAACTATACAAAATATCAACAAAACCAGGAGGTGGTTCTTTGAGAAAATCAACAAGATAGATAAACCCTTAGCCAGACTAATCAAAGGGCACAGAGACAGTATCCAAATTAATAAAATCAGAACTGAAAGGGGAGACATAACAACAAAAACTGAGGAAATTTAAAAAATCATCAGATCCTACTACAAAGGCTTATACTCAACAAAATTGGATAATCTGGATGAAATGGACAATTTTCTAGATAGTAACAGGCACCAAAGTTAAACGAGGAGCAGATAAACCATCTAAACAGCTCCATAACCCCTAAAGAAATAGAAGCAGTCATTAAAAGTCTCCCCACCAAAAAAAGTCCAGGACCAGATGGTTTTAGTGCAGAATTCTATCAGACCTTCAAGGAAGACTTAACACCAATTCTCTTAAAACAATTCCACAGAATAGAAACAGAAGGAACAGTACCCAATTCATTCTATGAAGGTACAATTACACTCATATCTAAACCTCACAAAGACCCAACAAAGAAAGAGAACTACAGACCAATCTCACTTATGAATATCGGTGCAAAAATACTCAATAAAATTCTTGCAAGGCAAATACAAGAACACATCAAAACAATCATCCATCATGATCAAGTAGGCTTTATCCCAGGAATGCAGGGATGGTTCAATATTTGGAAATTCATCAATGTAATCCAGTATATAAACAAACTTGCCGGGGGGCCACTCCACCCAGCCCCGGCTTGGGGTGGCGAGGGGGAGAGAGAGATGCAGCTTCTTCTTCTTTCTTCTCCTCCTCCCACCGTCCAGTTCTTCTCGAGGTAGCCCCTATGCTGCTCCTGTGTGCTGATCTGCAGTCAGCGATCCTTTGGCCTGAGACTGGCACTAGTATCCCGGCCCTAAGTCCAGCAAGGGGTTAAGTTTTGTATTATCCTAAAAACTTTTACTGAGGGTAAGAGACTGCAGGCTAGGGTGATTAACACCTGTAGCCTAACTGCAGAGGATTAGGCAACGTGGCCTTTGTTCTATCTCAGCAGGAACTGCTGGGCTCTAACTTACAGCTGGGTCCCAGGAAGAAAAGACACTTAGAAAAGTTGCTATAGAGTTTATTAAGTGTAAAAAGTATCCTATGAAAGCTATCTGAGGGGAAACGTGGAAAGGTCCTGAGTGGGGAAAAAGAAAAGATTCTAACAAAGTAAAGATTCTAAGGAAGAAAAACTCTAGACAGAGGAAAATAGAAAGGGTGTTGGGCTCCTAACTGACTATTCTATTCTAACTCACTCCATTCTAACTCTCTTCTTTGTCTTTGTCTTCAGTATTTATACACCATTCAGAGTATATGATCACATGTTACAAAGTTCATCATAAGTTCACACCAAAATTCAAGTCATAAATTGAAGTAGAAGTTTACAACACAGAATGTTTACATGAATACCCATTAGGAGTAATTATCTAGCTAGACATTCATCACCTGTCTAGCTCAACAAGTTCGCAGAAAGTTTGAAACTATAACTTAAGAAATTAGTGAAGTTTTGTATAGATAAACCCAGGCAATATTTTCTCTTCTGTCCTGGTACCTATAATAAATTGTGGAAAACCTCTAGTGACCTAGGTTAATGGTTTTATGACCTCTTGGAATGTGCTTTAAGCAGGAAAAGGTCTAGGGGCAATTAACTGATAACACTCAGGAGACTGTCAGAGTTCTCATTGCAGTTTCAACTATGCCTGAGGGACTTAATAGCAGTCCCCATATAAAAGAGCTTAATAATCATTGATATAATTTTAGGAATTCTTATAGGATCATCATTAAGACTTAAGAAGTCATCTATTTGTCTATATAGTGCCACTACAAGACAGTACATCTTCGTGGATCTGCAGAGATCTGCTACAAAGTGATGTGCTATTGCTTAGTGATAGTAGCAAATGTCTAATAATAATCATAATAATCATAATAATAATAATAATGGGAAAAGCATATTAATAGCAGGAATCTTTCCTAAAATCACATCCACCACAGCCTTGCTAATGGGGCACACTCGTCGCAGATTATATAATAATCCGAGGCAAGCATTTCAGGATAATTATCTGCTCATTATTAACTTGTCCCATTATGGCTCCTGACACAAACTCAAAGAAAAAAAACACATGATCATCTCATTAGATGCTGAGAAAGCATTTGACAAAATTCAACATCTCTTCATGTTAAAAGTCTTAGAAAGATCAGGAATTCAAGGCCCATACCTAAACATAGTAAAAGCAATATACAACAAGCCAGTAGCCAAAATCAAACTAAATGGAGAGAAACTTGAGCAATCCCACTAAGATCAGAGACTAGACAAGGCTGCCCACTCTCACCCTACCTACTGAATATAGTACTTGAAGTCCTAGCCAGAGCGATTAGACAACAAAAGGAAGTCAAAGGGATACAAATAGGAAAAGAAGAAGTCAAAATTTCACTATTTGCAGATGATATGATACTATACTTAAGTGATCCTAAAAGTTCCACCAGAGAACTCCTAAACCTGATAAACAACTTCTGTAAAGTGGCTGGATATAAAATCAACTCAAACAAATCAGTAGCCTTCCTCTACTCAAAAGATAAACAGGCTGAAAAAGAAATTAGGGAAACTACACCCTTCACAATAGTCACAAATAATATAAAATATGTTGGAGTGAATCTAACCAAGCAAGTGAAGGATCTGTATGACAAGAACTTCAAGTCTCTGAAGAAAGAAATCAAAGAAGATCTCAGAAGATGAAAAGATCTCCCATGCTCCTGGATTGGCAGGATTAACTTAGTAAAAATGGCCATCTTGCCAAAAGCAATCTACAGGTTCAATGCAATCCCCATCAAAATTTCAAATCAATTCTTCATAGAAATAGAAAGAGCAATTTGCAAATTCATTTGGCATAACAAAAGACCCAGGATAGCGAGAACCATTCTTAATAATAAAAAGAACTTCTGGGGGAATCACCATACCTGACCGAAAACTGTACTACAGAGCAGTAGTGATAAAAACTGCATGGTATTGGTACAGAGACAGGCAGGAAGATCAATGGAATAGAATTGAAGATCCAGAAATGAACCCACACACCTATGGTCACTTGATCTTTGACAAAGAAGCTAAAACCATCCAGTGGAAAAAGGACAGCATTTTCAGCAAATGGTGCTGGATCAGCTGGAGGTCAGCATGTAGAAGAATGCAAATCAATGCATTCTTATCCCCCTATACAAAGCTCAAGTCCAAGTGGATAAAGAACCTTCACATAAAACCAGATACACTGAAACTAATAGAAGAGAAGGTGGCGAAGACCCTCGAATACCTAGGCACAGGGGAAATTTTCCTGAACAGAACACCAATGGCTTATGCTCTAAGATCAAGAATTGACAAATGGGACCTCATAAAATTGCAAAGCTTCTGTAAGGACACTGACAATAGGACAAAATGGCAACCAACAGATTTCGAAAATATCATAACCAATCCTAGATCCGATAGAGGGCTAATATTCAATATATACAAAGAACTCAAGAAATTAGACTCCAGACAACCAATTAACCCTATTAAAAATGGGGTACAGAGCTAAACAAAGAATTCTCAACTGAGGAAATTCGAATGGCTAAGAAGCACCTTAAGAAATGCTCAACATCCTTAGTCATCAGGGAAATGCAAATCAAAACAACCCTGAGATACCATCTCACACTAGTCAGAATGGCTAAGATAAAAAATTCAAGTGATGGTAGATGCTGGCGAGGATGTGGAGAAAGAGGAACACTCCTCCATTCTTGGTGGGAATGCAAGCTGGTACAACCACTCTGGAAATCAGCCTGGTGGTTCCTCAGAAAATTGGACATAGCACTATTTGAGGACCCAGGTATACCACTCCTGGGCATATACCCAGAAGACGCTCCAACATATAACAAGGACATATGCTCCACTATGTTCATAGCAGCCTTATTTATAATAGCCAGAAGCTGGAAAGAACCCAGATGTCCTTCAACAGAGGAATGGATACAAAAAATGTGGTACATTTACATAATGGAGTACTACTCAGCTATTAAAAGTAATAAATTCTAGGAATTCTTAGGTAAATGGATGGAACTAGAAAATATTATCCCGAGTGAGGTAATTCAACCACAAAAGAACACACATGGTATTTACTCACTGATATGCGAATATTAGCACAAAAGCTTGAAATAGCCAAGATTCAACTAACAGACCACATGAAGCTCATGAAGAAGGAAGACCAAATGTGGATGCCTCAGTCCTACTTGGAAGGAGTGACAGAATGCTCAAGGGAGCAAATATGGTGACAAAGTGTGAAACAGAAAGTCAAGGAGGGGCCGTCTGGAGACCACTCTACCTTGGTATCCATCCCATGTGCAATCAGCAAAGATAGACGCCGATATGGATGTCAGGAAGTGCATGCTGACAGGAGCGTGATGTAGCTGTCTGCCAGAGTCTGACATATCGAGAGGTGGATGCTCACAGCTACTCATTGATCTGATCAAGGGTTCCCCATGGAGAAGTTAGAGGAAGTTGAAGGAGCTGAAAGGGTTGGTGGCCCCAAGAGGAGAGCAACAGTGCCAACCAACCAGAGCTTCCCAGGGTCTAAACCACCAGCCTGGGAGCACAATGGGAGGGATCCATGACTTCAGCTGTATACTTAGGGGAGGATGGCCTTGTCAGGCATGGGTGGGAGAGGAGATCCTTGGTCCCATGAAGGCTGAACACCGAGCGGGGAGGAATTTGAGGGTGGGGAGGTAGAAGTGGGGGGTAGGTGGGGGCACACCCTTGTGGAGGCAGGAGGGGAAGAATGGGATAGGGGGTTCCTGGGTGGTGGGGGGAATGGGGTGAGGGGATAAAATCTGAAATGTAAACATAATATCCAATAAAAAATATGAAAAAAAAAGAGAAGTACCGTAAAAAAAAAAAGATCTTATCAATGTCACAGTGACATACTGAGGACCAGGTGACCAACATCTGAACCTCTAGAAAGCAAAATAACAGCAAAAGTGATGAGAGGGCTGGGGCTGCACTGCTTTGCACTTCATAGAACATAAAGCAGAATTACATTATACAGATTTATTTTCAGTCCCAGTGTTGGTGGCCATTTGTATGCAGACAGCCACAGGTCCAGGTCCTTGTGCTGTATGTTATCACCATCTTCACGAGTCATTTCTGGAAACTATTCTGTAACACTTCATTTAATACTATTTCAATGGACAAGTACAATTCTCTCCATATATCATTTAGGGTATTTCACAAAACAGGTCACAAAACAGTCACATGGAATGTGTTGTCGTATGTAACATGTATGTGTAACATTTGATGTACTAGTTCACTTTAGACAGTCCCCGACTGCAGTGTTGCTTTGAGGACCCTGTTAGATTTCAGGCATCATTCCTCATGATATTCCTATTTGCTCATGGGAAGACACTATTACTATGGTTATCTTCTGGTTATTGGTCCCAGGGGCTACCCAGTGGGTTTGTTTTAAATCAGCCTCTATTTGAAATTTCTGAGTACACTGAGAATACATATGGAGTAATAAATAGAACCAAGAAGACAGAGTCAGAGAATTAAGTTGACAAAAATCTAATCCTATGCTCAGGTGACCTGTCCCAGCTCTCCAGAGCTAAATAGCTTCTCCCACTCCTATCGTCACCACACTGAAGTGTTCTACACATCAAAATGAGCTGAAAATGAGATATTTTGGAGTGGATGTGCCTTCAGAGAGCAAGTTTCAACGTAGTTATTAAGTGGGGGATATACCAGTGAGAGTCCCTGGTGCCCAACTGCTTAGAGTTTCCTTTCCAATTCAATCTGTCTGTCAACAGCTATAGAATGTAATTAATAAAGAGAATGCTTATTCTCATTTGTATTTTCTGAGTCAATAAATACGTTGCAATCTATTTCTTACTAAGAAGACGAAAGAGTCAGATTTATTTACTGTGACTGGTTGTTGTAGATTTGTTAAACACATTCTATTATTTTGTGAAATTAGTTTTGAAGAGAGGGACACATATTTTATATCTAACTCTAATTTGTAGCAGATGTTATCAAGAAGGCTGCCTGGACAACAGCAAGCATGGACAACACCCACATCACATACTATATTCTGCAGTGCATATAATCAGAAAATGTAGATGGATATCAGTACACCCATGTACAAAAGCTGATAATAAGATTTTTTTAACAATAATTAAATCTCAATTATATTGTGAGATTCTCATAGTTTACTTAGAAGGTAGATGTTTGTTTTTGCTGTTTGTTTTATTTTTTAGTTTCTTTGTTGCTACCTGAAAATTTGACTTTACCAAGAAATTTGTTCACATCCAGCCACAAGGAGGCGCTCAAACATCAAATTAAAAAATAAGAAAAAACTAAATTTTCTTTTTCTGCTTTTGATAAGATAGTAAAGTAATATTTACTTAAATGTCGAGGCAAAATGCTTCGTAGGTCTTTGCTAAAAATAATGCCACTCTGTGAGCTCATGTTGACAAGCTTGCATGAATCAGTAATTTAAATAAATGTACTAATGCAGGCAGAACCTCTTCTGTGCAGAATAACCAAAGCATCGTTTCTTGGCCTCCGAGGATCTGCATTTTCAGGTCACCATGCCTCCTCCTGTCTCCTCTCAGCCCTGTCTCCCCAGATCTCTGCTTCTGTG
>JADRCG010006037.1:621-18529 GCA_019844195.1 Rhabdomys dilectus
AATCCACAGTTATTATTTCTTGT
Organism: Rhabdomys dilectus; assembly: GCA_019844195.1. NCBI lineage: Eukaryota > Metazoa > Chordata > Mammalia > Rodentia > Muridae > Rhabdomys > Rhabdomys dilectus. The sequence goes on from JADRCG010006037.1 coordinate 645, forward strand.
GGATACACGCAGACTAGAACTGCAGTCCATTGTACCATGCTTATTAGCTGTGAAACTGGGAGTATTTTAAACACAGTATCCAAAACTAAGAACATGGCTAGGCCATCTAACACAGGGTTTCTACCCAAACCAAGAAACATGTCTTAACTCAAATTTCACAAGTAAGGTGTATTTTAATGCTGGCTGGTTACTAAGACTCAACTGAACACAGACAATCCACAGTTATTCTGTTGTGTATACAAGCAGACTAGTACTGCAGTCCATTATACCATGCATTTTAGCTGTGAAACAGAGACTTTTTTAAACACAGTATCCAAAACTAAGAAGAGGGCTAGGCCGGCTAACACAGGGTTTATACCCAAACCAAGAAACACCTATGAACCCAAACTGCAGAAGTAATTTTATATTTTAATGCTGGCTTGATTCTAAGACTCATCTGAACACAGACAGTCCACAGTCATTCCTCCTCATGTATTCAAGCAAACGGGTATGGCAGTCCATTGTACATGCTTTTTAGCTGTGATACAGGGTCTTTTTTACACACAGTATCCAAAAGAATGATCAAGGCTTGGCCAGCTAACACAGGGTTTATACCCATACCAAGAAACATGTCTTAACTCAAATTGCACAGGTATGCTGTATTTAATGCTGGCTTGTTTCTAAGAATCATCTGAACACAGACAATCCACAGTTATTATTTCTTGTGTATACACGCAGACTAGAACTGCAGTCCATTGTACCATGCTTATTAGCTGTGAAACTGGGACTATTTTAAACACAGTATCCAAAACTAAGAACAAGGCTAGGCCAACTAACACAGGGTTTCTACCCAAACCAAGAAACATGTCTTAAGTCAAATTTCACAAGTAAGGTGTATTTTAATGCTGGCTGGTTACTAAGACTCAACTGAACACAGACAATCCACAGTTATTCTGTTGTGTATACAAGCAGACTTGTACTGCAGTCCATTATACCATGCATTTTAGCTGTGAAACAGAGACTTTTTTAAACACAGTATCCAACACTAAGAAGAGGGCTAGGCTGGCTTGCACAGGTATGCTATATTTAATGCTGGCTTGTTTCTAAGATTCATCTGAAAACAGACAATCCACAGTTATTATTTCTTGCGTATACATGCAGACTAGTACTGCAGTCCATTATACCATGCATTTTAGCTGTGAAACAGAGACTTTTTTAAACACAGTATCCAAAACTAAGAACAGGGCTAGGCCGGCTAACACAGGGTTTATACCCAAACCAAGAAACACATATGAACCCAAACTGTAGAAGTAATTTTATATTTTAATGCTGGCTTGATTCTAAGACTCATCTGAACACAGACAGTCCACAGGCATTCCTCCTCATGTATTCAAGCAAACGGGTATGGCAGTCCATCGTACATGCTTTTTAGCTGTGATACAGGGACTTTTTTACACACAGTATCCAAAACTATGATCAAGGCTTGGCCGGGTAACACAGGTTTTATACCCAAACCAAGAAACACTTCTTAACTCAAATTGCACAGGTATGCTGTATTTAATGCTGGCTGGTTACTAAGACTCAACTGAACACAGACAATCCACAGTTATTTTGATGTGTATACAAGCAGACTAGTACTGCAGTCCATTATACCATGCATTTTAGCTGTGAAACAGAGACTTTTTTAAACACAGTATCCAAAACTAAGAACAGGGCTAGGCCGGCTAACACAGGGTTTATACCCAAACCAAGAAACACATATGAACCCAAACTGCAGAAGTAATTTTATATTTTAATGCTGGCTTGATTCTAAGACTCATCTGAACACAGACAGTCCACAGGCATTCCTCCTCATGTATTCAAGCAAACGGGTATGGCAGTCCATTGTACATGCTTTTTAGCTGTGATACAGGGAATTTTTTACACACAGTATCCAAAACTATGATCAAGGCTTGGCTGGGTAACACAGGTTTTATACCCAAACCAAGAAACACTTCTTAACTCAAATTGCACAGGTATGCTGTATTTAATGCTGTCTTTTTTCTAAGACTCATCTGAACACAGACAATCCAGAGTTATTATTTCTTGTGTATACACGCAGACTAGAACTGCAGTTCATTATACTATGCATTTTAGCAGTGAAACAGAGACTTTTTTAAACACAGTATCCAAAACTAAGAACACGGCTAGGCTGGCTAACACAGGGTTTATACCCAAACCAAGAAACACATATGAAACCAAACTGCAGAAGTAATTTTATATTTTAATGCTGGCTTGATTCTAAGACTCATCTGAACACAGACAGTCCACAGGCATTCCTCCTCATGTAATCAAGCAAACGGGTATGGCAGTCCATTGTACATGCTTTTTAGCTGTGATACAGGGACTTTTTTACACACAGTATCCAAAACTATGATCAAGGCTTGGCCGGGTAACACAGGTTTTATACCAAAACCAAGAAACACTTCGTAACTCATATTGCACAGGTATGCTTTATTTAATTCTGGCTTGTTTCTAAGATTCATCTGAACACAGTCAATCCACAGTTATTATTTCTTGTGTATACACGCAGACTAGAACTGCAGTCCATTTTACCATGCTTATTAGCTGTCAAACTGGGACTATTATAAACACAGTATCCAAAACTAAGAACAAGGCTAGGCCATCTAACACAGGGTTTATACCCAAACCAAGAAGCACATATGAACCCAAAGTGCAGAAGTAATTTGTATTTTAATGCTGGCTTGATTCTAAGACTCATCTGAACACAGACAGTCCACAGGCATTCCTCCTTATGTATTCAAGCAAACGGGTATTGCAGTCCATTGTACATTCTTTTTAGCTGTGATACAGGGACTTCTTTACACACAGTATCCAAAACTATGATCAAGGCTTGGCCGGCTAACACAGGTTTTATACCCAAACCAAGAAACACTTCTTAACTCAAATTGCACAGGTATGCTGTGTTTAATGCTGGTTTGTTTCTAAGACTCATCTTAACACGAACAATCCAAACTTATTATTTCTTGTGTATACACGCAGACTAGAACTGCACTCCATTGTACCATTCTTATTATCTGTGAAACACGGACTATTTTAAACACAGTATCTAAAACTGAGAACAAGGCTAGGCCATCTAACACAGGGTTTATACCCAAACCAAGAAACATGTCTTAACTCAAATTTCTCATGTAAGGTGTATATTAATGCTGGCTGGTTACTAAGACTCAACTGAACACAGACAATCCACAGTTATTCTTGTTGTGTATACAAGTAGACTAGTACTGCAGTCCATTATACCATGCATTTTAGCTGTGAAACAGGGACTTTTTTAAACACATTATCCAAAACTAAGAACAGGGCTAGGCCAGCTAACACAGGGTTTATACCCAAACCAAGAAACACATAAGACCACAAAGTGCAGAAGTAATTTGTATTTTAATGCTGGATTGATTCTAAGACTCATCTGAACACAGACAGACCACAGGCATTCCTTCTTATGTATTCAAGCAAACGGGTATTGCAGTCCATTGTACATGCTTTTTAGCTGTGATACAGGGACTTTTTTACACACAGTATCCAAAATTATGATCAAGGCTAGGCCGGGTAACACAGGTTTTATACCCTAACCAAGAAACACTTCTTAACTCAAATTGAACAGGTATGCTGTATTTAATGCTGGCCTGTTTCTAAGACTCATCTGAACACAGACAATCCACACTTATTATTTCTTGTGTATACACGCAGACTAGAACTGCAGTCCATTGTACCATGCTTATTAGCTGTGAAACAGGGACTATTTTAAACACAGTATTCAAAACTAAGAACAAGGATAGGCCATCTAACACAGGGTTTATACCCAAACCATGAAACATGTCTTAACTCAAATTTCACAAGTAAGGTGTATTTTAATTCTGGCTTGTTACAAAGACTCAACTGAACACAGACAATCCACAGTTATTCTTGTTGTGTATACAAGCAGACTAGTACTGCATTTCATTATACCATGCATTTTAGCTGTGAAACAGGGACATTTTAAACACAGTATCCAAGAATAAGAACAGGGCTAGGCCAACTTACACAGGGTTTATACCCAAACCGTGAAATGCATATTAACACAAACTGCAGTCGTAATGTGTATTTTAATGCTGGTTCGTTTCTAAGACTCATCTATACACAGAGAATTCACAGTTGTTCTTGCTTGTGTATACATGCAGACTTGTACTGCAGTCCATTTTACCATGCATTTTAGCTGTGAAATAGGAACTGTGTTAAACACAGTATCCAAAACTAACAATAAGGCTAGGCTGGCTAACACATAGTTTATAACTAAAGCAAGAAACATGTCTTATCTCAAATTTCACATTAAGGTGTATTTTAGTGGTGGCTCGTTTCTAAGGCTCACCTGGACACAGAAAATCAACAGTTATTTTGCTAGTGTATTCATGCAGACTTGTACTGAAGTCCATTGTACAATGCATTTTAGCTGTGAAAGAGGGACTTTTTAAAACACAGTATCCAAAACTAAGAATAAGGTTACACTGGCTAACACATAGTGTATAACCAAAGCAAGAAACACGTCTTAACTCAAATTTCACAAGTAAGGTGTACTTTAGAGCTGACTCGGTTCTAAGACTCATCTGAACACAGACAGTCCACAGGCATTCCTCCATATGTATTCATCCAAACGGGTACTGCAATCCATTGTACCATGAGTTTTAGCTGTGATAGAGGGACTTATTTAAACACAGTTTCCAAAACTATGAAAAGGGCTAGGCCGGCTAACACAGGGTTTATACCCAAACCAAGAAACATTTCTTAACTCACATTGTTCAAGTGAGATGTATTTTAGTGTTGGCCAGTTTCTAAGACTCATATGAACACAGACAGTCCACAGGCATTTCTCCTCATGTATTCATGTAAACCGGTAATGTGGTCCATTGTACCATGCGTTTTAGCTGTGATGCACGGATTTTTTAAACACAGTATCCAAAACTAAGAAGAGGACTAGGCCAGCTAACACAATGTTTATACCCAAACCAAAAAAACACATAGGAACTCAAACTGCAGAAGTAATTTGTATTTTAATGCTGGCTTGATTCTAAGACTCATCTGAACACAGACAGTCCACAGGCATTCCTCCTTATGTATTCAAGCACACGGGAATTGCAGTCCATTGTACCATTCTTATTATCTGTGAAACACGGACTATTTTAAACACAGTATCTAAAACTGAGAACAAGGCTAGGCCATCTAACACAGGGTTTATACCCAAACCAAGAAACACGTCTTAACTCAAATTTCTCATGTAAGGTGTATATCAATGCTGGCTGGTTACTAAGACTCAACTGAACACAGACAATCCACAGTTATTCTTGTTGTGTATACAAGTAGACTAGTACTGCAGTCCATTATACCATGCATTTTAGCTGTGAAACAGGGACTTTTTTAAACACAGTATCCAAAATTAAGAACAGGGCTAGGCCGACTTACACTGGGTTCATACCTAAACCGAAAACACATATTAACTCAAACTGCAGACGTAAGGTGTATTTTGGTGTTGGTACATTTCTAAGACTCATCTATACACAGACAATCCACAGTTGTTCTTGCTTGTGTATACATGCAGACTTGTACTGCAGTCCAATTTACATTGCATTTTAGCTGTGAAATAGGGACTGTGTTAAACACTGTATCTAAAAGTAAGAATAAGACTAGGCTGGCTAACACATATTTTATAACCAAAGCAAGAAACACGTCTTATCTCAAATTTCACTAGTAAGGTGTATTTTAGTGGTGGCTCCTTTCTAAGGCTCATCTGGACACAGACAATCAACAGTTATTTTTTTCTAGTGTATTCATGCAACTTGTACTGCAGTCCATAGTACCATGCATTTTAGCTGTGAAACAGGGACTTTTTAAAACACAGTATCCAAAATTAAGAATAAGGCTACGCTGGCTAACACATAGTGTATAACCAAAGCAAGAAACATGTCTTATCTCAAATTTCACAAGTAAGGTGTACTTTAGAGCGGACTCAGTTCTAAGACTCATCAGAACACAGACAATCCACAGGCATTCCTCCATATGTATTCATCCAAACAGGTACTGCAATCCATTGTACCATGTGTTTTAGCTGTGATACAGGGACTTATGTAAACACAGTATTCAAAACTATGAACAGGGCTAGGCCGGCTAACACAGGGTTTATACCCAAACCAAGAAACATGTCTTAACTCACATTGTTCAAGTGACATGTATTTTAGTGCTTGCTTATTTCTAAGACTCATATGAACACAGACAGTCCACAGGCATTCCTCGTTATGTTTTCATGTAAGCGGATACTTCACTCCATTGTACCATGCGTTTTAGCTGTGATACAAGGATTTTTTTAAACAGAGTATCCAAAACTAAGAACAGGGCTAGGCCAGCTAACACAATGTTTATACCCAAACCAAGAAATACATATGAACACAAACTGCAGAAGTAATTTGTATTTTAATGCTGGCTTGATTCTAAGACTCATCTGAACACAGACAGTCCACAGGCATTCCTCCTTATGTATTCAAGCAAACGGGTATTGCAGTCCATTGTACATGCTTTTTAGCTGTGATACAGGAACTTTTTTACACACAGTATCTTAAACTATGATCAAGGCTTTGCAGGCTAACACAGGTTTTATACCCAAACCAAGAAACACTTCTTAAATCAAATTGAACAGGTATGCTGTATTTAATGCTGGCTTGTTTCTAAGACTCATCTGAACACAGACAATCCACACTTATTATTTCTTGTGTATACACGCAGACTAGAACTGCAGTCCATTGTACCACGCTTATTAGCTGTTTAACAGGGACTATTTTACACACAGTATCCAAAACTAAGAACAAGGATAGGCCATCTAACACAGGGTTTATACCCAAACAAAGAAACATGTCTTAACTCAAATTTGACAAGTAAGCTGTATTTTAATGCTGGCTGGTTACTAAGACTCAAATGAACACAGACAAGCCACAGTTATTCTTGTTGTGTTTACAAGCAGACTAGTACTGCAATCCATTATACCATGCATTTTAGCTGTGAAACAGGGACTTTTTTAAACACAGTATCCAAAATTAAGAACAGGGCTAGGCCGACTTACACAGGGTTCATACCTAAAACGAAAACACATATTAACTCAAACTGCAGACGTAAGGTGTATTTTAGTGTTGCTAGGTTTCTAAGACCTGTCTATACACAGACAATCCACAGTTGTTCTTGCTGGTGTATACATGCAGACTTGTACTGCAGTCCATTTTACCATGCATTTTAGCTGTGAAATAGGGACTGTGTTAAACACAGTATCTAAAAGTAAGAATAAGACTAGGCTGGCTAACACATAGTTTATAACCAAAGCAAGAAACACGTCTTATCTCAAATTTCACTAGTAAGGTGTATTTTAGTGGTGGCTCCTTTCTAAGGCTCATCTGGACACAGACAATCAACAGTTATTTTTTTCTAGTTTATTCATGCAACTTGTACTGCAGACCATAGTACCATGCATTTTAGCTGTGAAACAGGGACTTTTTAAAACACAGTATCCAAAACTAAGAATAAGGCTATGCTGGCTAACACATAGTGTATAACCAAAGCAAGAAACATGTCTTAACTCGAATTTCGCAAGTAAGGTGTACTTTAGAGCTGACTCGGTTCTAAGACTCATCTGAACACAGACAGTCCACAGGCATTCCTCCATATGTATTCATCCAAACGGGTACTTCAATCCATTGTACCATGCGTTTTTGCTGTTAAACAGGGACTTATTTAAACACAGTATCCAAAACTATGAACAGGGCTAGGCCGGCTAACACAGGGTTTATACGCAAACCAAGAAACACATGTGAACAGAAACTGCAGAAGTAATTTGTATTTTAAAGCTGGCTTCCTTCTAAGACTCATCTGAACACAGACAGTCCACAGGCATTCCTCCTTATATATTCAAGCAAATGGGTATTGCAGTCCATTGTACATGCTTTTTAGCTGTGATACAGGGACTTTATTTTACACACAGTATCCAAAATTATGTTCAAGGCTTGGCCGCCTAACACAGGTTTTTTACCCAAACTGAGAAACACTTCTTAACTCAAATTGCACAGGTATGCTGTATTTAATGCTGGCTTGTTTCTAAGACTCATCTGAACACAGACAACCCACAGTTATTAATTCTTGTGTATACACGCAGACTAGAACTGCAGTCCATTGTACCATGCTTATTAGCTGTGAAACATGGACTATTTTAAACACAGTATCCAAATCTTAGAACAAGGCTAGGCCATCTAACACAGGATTTATAACCAAACCAAGAAAAATGTCTTAACTCAAATTACACAAGTAAGGTGTATTTAATGCTGGCTGGTTACTAAGACTCAACTGAGCACAGACAATCTACAGTTATTCTTGTTGTGTTTACAAGCAGACTAGTACTGCAGTCCATTATACCATGCATTTTAGCTGTGAAACAGGGATTTTAATAAACACAGTATCCAAAACTAAGAACAGGGCTAGGCCGACTTACACAGGGTATATACAAAAACCGAGAAACACATAAGGTGTATTTTAATGCTGGTTCCTTTCTAAGACTTATCTATACGCAGACAATCAACAGTTGTTCTTGCTTGTGTATACATGCAGACTTGTACAGCACTCCATTTTACCATGCATTGTAGCTGTGAAATAGGGAATGTGTTAAACACAGTATACACAACTAAGAATAAGGCTAGGCTGGCTAACATATACTTTATAACCAAAGAATGTTCTACACGTCTTATCTCAAATTTCAAAAGTAAACTGTATTTTAGTGTTGCCTCGTTTGTAAGGCTCATTTGGACACAGACAATGAACAGTTATTTTTGCTAGTGTATTCATGCAGACTTGTACTTCAGTCCATTGTACCATGCATTTCAACTGTGAAATAGGGACTGTGTTAAACACAGTATCAAAAACTAAGAATAAGGCTAGGCTGGCTAACACATAGTTTATTAACAAAGCAAGAAACCTGTCTTATCTCAAATTTCACATATGAGGTGTATTTTAGCACTGGCTCATTTCTAAGGCTCATCTGGACACAGACAATCAACAGTTACTTTTGCTATTGTATTCATGCAGACTTGTACTGCAGTCCATTGTACCATGCATTTTAGCTGTGAAACAGGGACTTTTTAAAACACAGTATCCAAAACTAAGAATAAGGCTAGGCTGGTTAACACATAGTTTATAACCAAAGGAAGAAACACGTCTTAACTCAAATTTCACAAGTAAGGTGTACTTTAGAGCTGACTAGGTTCTAAAACTCATCTGAACACAGACAGTCCACAGGCATTCCTCCATATGTATTCATCCAAACGGGTACTGCAATCCATTGTACCATGCGTTTTAGCTGTGATACAGGGACTTATTTAAACACAGTATCCAAAATTATGAACAAGGCTAGGCCAGCTAACACAGGGTTTATACCCAAACCAAGAAACATGTCTAAACTCATATTGTTCACGTGAGATGTATTTTAGTGCTGGCCCGTTTCTAAGACTCATATGAACACAGACAGTCCACAGGCATTCCTCCTTATGTATTCATGTAAACGGGTACTGCAGTCCATTGTACCATGCATTTTAGCTGTGAAACAGGGACTTTTTAAACACACTATCCGAAACTAAGAAAAGGACTAGGCCAGCTAACACAATGTTTAAACCCAAACCAAGAAACACATATGAACCCAAACTGCAGAAGTAATTTGTATTTTGATGCAGGCTTGTTTCTAAGACTCATCTGAACACAGACAGTCCACAGGCATTCCTCCTTATATATTCAAGCAAATGGGTATTGCAGTCCATTGTACATGCTTTTTAGCTGTGATACAGGGACTTTTTTACACACAGTATCCAAAACTAAGAACAGGACTAGGCCGGCTAACACAGGGTTTATACCCAAACCAAGAAACACATATGAACCCAAACTGCAGAAGTTATTTGTACTTTAATGCTGGCCCGTTTCTAAGACTCATATGAACACAGACAGTCCACAGCATTCCTCCTTATGTATTCATGTAAATGGGTACTGCAGTCCATTGTATCATGTGTTTTAGCTGTGAAACAGGGAATTTTTAAAAACAGTGTCTTAAACTAAACAGGAGTAGGCCAGCTAACACAATGTTTATACCCAAACCAAGAAACACATATGAACCCAAACTGCAGAAGTAATTTGTATTTTAATGCTGGCTTGATTCTAAGACTCTTCTGAACCCAGAGAGTCCACAGGCATTCCTCCTTACGTATTCAAGCAAGCGGGTATTGCATTCCATTGTTCATGCTTTTTAGCTGTGATACAGGGACATTTTTTACACACAGTATCCAAAACTATGATCAAGACATGGCCGGCTAACAAAGGTTTTATACCCAAACCAAGAAACACTTCTTAACTCAAATTGCACAGGTATGCTGTATTTAATGCTGACATGTTTCTAAGACTCATCTGAACACAGACAGTACACAGTTGTTCTTTCTTGTGTATACATGCAGACTTGTACTGCAGTCCATTTTACCATGCATTTTAGCTGTGAAATAGGAACTGTGTTAAACACAGTATCCAAAACTAAGAATAAGGCTAGGCTGGCTAACACATAGTTTATAACCAAAGCAAGAAACACATCTTATCTCCAATTTCACAAGTAAGATATATTTTAGTGCTGGCCCGTTTCTATGGCTCATCTGGACACAGACAATCAACAGTTATTTTTGCTAGTGTATTCAGGCAGACTGTACTGCAGTCCATTGTACCATGCATTTTAGCTGTGAAACAGGGACTTTTTAAAACACAGTATCCAAAACTAAGAATAAGGCTACGCTGGTTAATACATAGTGTATAAACAAAGCAAGAAACACGTCTTAACTCAAATATAACAAGTAAGGTGTGCTTTAGAGCTGATTCGGTTCTAAGATTAATCTGAACACAGACAGTCCACAGGCATTCCTCCATATGTATTCATCCAAACAGGTACTTCAATCCATTGTACCATGCGTTTTGGAAGTGATACAGGGACTTATTTAAACACAGTATCCAAAACTATGAACAGGGCTAGGCCGGCTTACACAGGGTTTATACACATACCAAGAAACATGTCTTAACTCACATTGTTCGAGTGAGATGTATTTTAGTGCTGGCCCGTTTCTAAGACTCATATGAACACAGACAGACCACAGGCATTCCTCCTTATGTATTCATGTAAACGGGTACTGCAGTCCATTGTACCATGTGTTTTAGCTGTGGAACAGGAACTTTTTAAACACAGTATCCAAAACTAAGAACAGGGCTAGGCCAGCTAACACAATGTTTATACCCAAACCAGGAAACACATATGAACCCAAACTGCAGAAGTAATTTGTATATTAATGCTGGCTTGATTCTAAGACTCATTTGAACACAGACAGTCCACAGGCATTCCTCCTTATGTATTCAAGCAAACGGGTATTGCATTCAATTGTACATGTTTTTAGCTGTGATACAGGGAATATTTTTACACACAGTATCCAAAACTATGATCAAGGCTAGGCCGGCTAACACAGGTTTTATACCCAAACCAAGAAACATGTCTTAACTCAAATTGCACAGGTATGGTGTATTTAATGCTGGCTTGTTTCTAAGACTCATCTGAACACAGACAATCCACATTTATTATTTCTTGTGTATACACGCAGAATAGCACTGCAGTCCATTGTACCATGCTTATTAGCTGTGAAACAGGGACTATTTTAAAGTCAGTATCCAAAACTAAGAACAAGGCTAGGTCATCTAACACAGGGTTTATAACCAAACCAAGAAACATGTCTTAACTCACATTTCACAAGTAAGGTGTATTTTAATGCTGGCTGGTTACTAAGACTCAACTGAACACAGACAATCCACAGTTATTCTTGTTGTGTATACAAGCAGACTAGTACTGCAGTCCATTATACCATGCATTTTAGCTATGAAACAGGGACTTTTTTAAACACAGTATCCAAAACTATGATCAAGGCTCGGGCGGCTAACACAGGTTTTATACCCAAACCAAGAAACACTTCTAAACTCAAATTGCACAGGTATGCTGTATTTAATGGTCTATTGTATCTAAGACTCATCTGAACACAGACCATCCACAGTTATTATTTCTTGTGTATACACGCTGACTAGAACTGAAGTCCATTGTACCATGCTTATTAGCTGTGAAACAGGGACTATTTTAAACACAGTATCCAAAACTTAGTCCAAGGCTAGGCATCTAACACACGGTTTATAACCAAATCAAGAAACATGTCTTAACTCAAATTTCACAAGTAAGGTGTATTTTAATGCTGGCTGGTTACTAAGACTCAACTGGACAAAGACAATCCACAGTTATTCTTGTTGTGTATACAATCAGAAAAGTACTGCAGTCCAATATACCATGCATTTTAGCTGTGAAACAGGGATTTTTTAAACACAGTATCCAAAACTAAGAACAGGAGTAGGCCAGCTAACACAATGTTTATACCCAAACCAAGAAACACATATGAACCGAAACTGCTGATGTGATTTGTATTTTAATGCTGGCTTGATTCTAAGACTCATCTGAACTCAGACAGTTCACAGGCATTCCTCCTTATGTATTCAAGCAAACGGGTATTGCAGTCCATTGTACATGCTTTTTAGCTGTGATACAGGGACTTTTTTACACACAGTATCCAAAACTATGATCAAGGCTTGGCCGGCTAACACAGGTTTTATACCCAATCCAATAAACACTTCTTAACTCAAATTGCACAGGTATGCTGTATTTAATGCTGGCTTGTTTTTAAGACTCATCTGAACACAGACAATCCACAATTATTATTTCTTGTGTATACACGCAGATTAGAACTGCAGTAAATTGTACCATGCTTATTAGCTGTGAAACAGGGACTAATTTAAACACAGTATCCAAAACTAAGAACAGGGCTAGGCCACCTAACACAATGTTTATACCCAAACCAAGAAACGCATATGACCCCAAACTGCAGAAGTAATTTGTATTTTAATGCAGGCTTGATTCTAAGACTCATCTGAACACAGACCGTCCACAGGCATTCCTCCTTATGTATTCAAGCAAACGGGTATTGCAGTCCATTGTACATGCTTTTTAGCTGTGATACAGGGACTTTTTTACACACAGTATCCAAAATATGATCACGGCTTGGCCGGCTAACACAGGTTTTATACCCAAACCAAGAAACACTTCTTAACTCAAATTGCACAGGTATGCTGTATTTAATGCTGGCTTGTTTTTAAGACTCATCTGAACACAACAATCCACAGTTATTATTTCTTGTGTATACACGCAGACTAGATCTGCAGTAAATTGTACCATGCTTATTAGCTGTGAAACAGGGACTATTTTAAACACAGTATCCAAAACTAAGAACAAGGCTAGGCCATCTAACACAGGGTTTATACCCAAACCAAGAAACATGTCTTAACTCAAATTTCACAAGTAAGGTGTATTTTAATGCTGAATGGTTACTAAGACTCAACTGAACACAGACAATCCACAGTTATTATTTCTTGTGTATACACAAAGCCTAGAACTGCAGTCCATTGTACCATGCTCATTAGCTGTGAAACAGGGACTATTTTAAACATAGTATCCAAAACTAAGAACAAGGCTAGGCCATCTAACACAGGGTTTATACCCAAAAAAAGAAACATGTCTTAACTCAAATTTCACCAGTAAGGTGTATTTTAATGCTGGCTTGTTACTAAGACTCAACTGGACACAGACAATCCACAGTTATTCTTGTTGTGTATACAAGCAGAAAAGTACTGCAGTCCAATATACCATGCATTTTAGCTGTGAAACAGGGACTTTTTTAAACATAGTATCCAAAACTAAGATCAGGACTCGGCCAGCTAACACAATGTTTATACCCAAACCAAGAAACACATATGAACCCAAACTGCCGAAGTGATTTGTATTTTAATGCTGGCTTGATTCTAAGACTCATCTGAACTCAGACAGTCCACAGGAATTCCTCCTTATGTATTCAAGCAAACGGGTATTGCAGTCCATTGTACATGCTTTTTAGCTGTGATACAGGGACATTTTTACACACAGTATCCAAAACTATGATCACGGCTTGGCCGGCTAACACAGGTTTTATACCCAAACCAAGAAACACTTCTTAACTCAAATTGCACAGGTATGCTGTATTTAATGCTGGCTTGTTTTTAAGACTCATTTGAACACAGAAAATCCACAGTTATTATTTCTTGTGGATACATGCAGACTAGATCTGCAGTAAATTGTACCATGCTTATTAGCTGTGAAACAGGGACTATTATAAACACAGTATCCAAAACTAAGAACAAGGGTAGGCCATCTAACACAGGGTTTATACCCAAACCAAGAAACATGTCTTAACTCAAATTTCACAAGTAAGGTGTATTTTAATGCTGAATGGTTACTAAGACTCAACTGAACACAGACAATTTACAGTTATTATTTCATGTGTATACACAAAGACTAGAACTGCAGTCCATTTTACCATGCTCATTAGCTGTGAAACAGGGACTATTTTAAACACAGTATCCAAAACTAAGAACAAGGCTAGGCCATCTAACACAGGGTTTATACCCAAAACAAGAAACATGTCTTAACTCAAATTTCACCAGTAAGGTGTATTTTAATGCTGGCTGGTTACTAAGACTCAACTGGACACAGACATTCCACAGTTATTCTTGTTGTGTATGCAAGCTTAAAAGTACTGCAGTGCAATATACCATGAATTTTAGCTCTGAAACAGGGACTTTTTAAAACACAGTATCCAAAACTACGAACAGGGCTATGCCTGCTAACACAGGTTTTATACCCAAACCGAGAAACTCATATTAATCCAAACTGCAGACATAATTTTTTTTAATGCTGGCTTGATTCTAAGACTAATCTGAACACAGACAGTCCACAGGCATTCCTCCTTATGTATTCAAGCAAACGGGTATTGCAGTCCATTGTACATGCTTTTTAGCTGTGATACAGGGACTTTTTTACACACAGTATCCAAAACTATGATCAAGGCTTGGCCGGCTAACACAGGTTTTATACCCAAACCCAGAAACACTTCTTAACTCAAATTTTACATGTATGCTGTATTTAATGCTGGCTTGTTTTTAAGACTCATCTGAACACAGCCAATCCACAGTTATTATTTCTTGTGTATACACGCCGACTAGAACTGCAGTAAATTGTACCAAGCTTATTAGCTGTGAAACAGGGACTATTTTAAACACAGTATCCAAAACTAAGAACAAGGCTAGGCCATCTAACACAGGGTTTATACCCAATCCAAGAAACATGTCTTAACTCAAATTTCACAAGTAAGGTGTATTTTAATGCTGAATGGTTACTAAGACTCAACTGAACACAGACAATCCACAGGTATTATTTCTTGTGTATACACGCAGACTAGAACTGCAGTCCATTGGACCATGCTTATTAGCTGTGAAACAGTGACTATTTTTAACACAGTATCCAAAACTAAGAACAAGGCTAGGCCATCTAACACAGGGTTTATACCCAAATTAAGAAACATACCTTAACTCAAATTTCACAAGTAAGGTGTATTTTAATGCTGGCTTGTTACTAAGACTCACGTGAACACAGACAATCCACGGTTATTATTGTTGTGTATACAAGCAGACTAGTACTGCAGTCCATTATACCATGCATTTTAGCTCTGAAACAGGGACTTTTTAAAACACAGTATCCAAAACTAAGAACAGGGCTAGGCCTGCTAACACAGGTTTTATACCCAAACCAAGAAACTCATATTAATCCAATCTGCAGACGTAATTTTTTTTAATGCTGGCTTGATTCTAAGACTCATCTGAACACAGACAATCCACAGGCATTCCTCCTTATGTTTTCAAGCAAACGGGTATTGCAGTCCATTGTACATGCTTTTTAGCTGTGATACAGGGTCTTTTTTACACACAGTATACAAAAATATGATCAAGGCTTGGCCGGCTAACACAGGTTTTATACCCAAACCAAGAAACACTTCTTAACTCAAATTGCACATGTATGCTGTATTTAATGCTGGCTTGTTTTTAAGACTCATCTGAACACAGACAATCCACAATTATTATTTCTTGTGTATACACTCAGACTAGAACTGCAGTAAATTGTACCATGCTTATTAGCTGTGAAACAGGGACTAATTTAAACACAGTATCGAAAAGTAAGAACAGGGCTAGGCCACCTAACACAATGTTTATACCCAAACCAAGAAATGCATATGACCCCAAACTGCAGAAGTAATTTGTATTTTAATGCAGGCTTGATTCTAAGACTCATCTGAACACAGACTGTCCACAGGCATTCCTCCTTATGTATTCAAGCAAACGGGTATTGCAGTCCACTGTACATGCTTTTTAGCTTTGATACAGGGACTTTTTTACACACAGTATCCAAAACTATGATCACAGCTTGGCCGGCTAACACAGGTTTTATACCCAAACCAAGAAACACTTCTTAACTCAAATTGCCCAGGTATGCTGTATTTAATGCTGGCTTGTTTCTAAGACTCATCTAAACACAGACAATCCACAGTTATTATTTCTTATGTATACACGCAGACTAGAACTGCAGTTCCTTGTACCATGCTTATTAGCGGTGAAACAGGGACTATTTTAAACACAGTATTCAAAACTAAGAACAAGGCTAGGCCATCTAACACAGGGTTTATAACCAAACCAAGAAACATGTCTTAACTCAAATTTCACAAGTAAGGTGTATTTTAATGCTGTCTGGTTACTAAGACTCAACTGAACACAGACAATCCACAGTTATTCTTGTTGTGTATACAAACAGACTAGTACTGCAGTCCATTATACCATGCATTTTAGCTGTGAAACAGGGACTTTTTTAAACACAGTATCCAAAACTAAGAACCGTGCTAGGCAGGCTAACACAGGGTTTATGCCCAAACCAAGAAACACATATGAACCCAAACTGCAGAAGTAATTTGTATTTTAATGCTTGCTTGATTCTAAGACTCATCTGAACACAGACAGTCCACAGGCATTCCTCCTTATGTATTCAAGCAAATGGATATTGCAGTCCATTGTACATGCTTTTTAGCTGTGATAAAGGGAATTATTTAAACACAGTATCTAAAACTATGAACAGGGCTAGGCCGGGTAACACAGGTTTTATACCCAAACCAAGAAACACTTCTTAACTCAAATTGCACAGGTATGCTGTATTTAATGCTGGCTTGATTCTAAGACTCATCTGAACACAAACAATCCACAGTTATTATTTCTTGTGTATACACGCAAACTAGAACTGCAGTCCATAGTACCATGCTTATTAGCTGTGAAAAGGGACTATTTTAAACACAGTATTCAAAACTAAGAACAGGGCTAGGCCGGCTAACACAGGGTTTATACCCAAACCGAGAAACACATATGAACTCAAACTGCAGATGTAAGGTGTATTTTAATGCTGGTTCGTTTCTAAGACTCATCTATACACAGACAAATCACAGTTGTTCTTGCTCGTGTATACATGCAGACTTGTACTGCAGTCCATTTTACCATGCATTTTAGCTGTGAAATAGGGACTGTGTTAAACACAGTATCCAAAACTAAGAATAAGGCTAGGCTGGCTAACACATAGTTTATAACCAAAGGAAGAAACACGTCTTATCTCAAATTTCACAAGGAAGTTGTATTTTAGTGCTGGCTCATTTCTAAGGCTCATCTGGACACAGACAATCAACAGTTATTTTTGCTAGTGTATTCATGCAGACCTGTACTGCTGTCCATTGTACCATGCATTTTAGCTGTGAAACAGGGACTTTTTAAAACACAGTATCCAA